>JAODAL010003247.1:0-177683 GCA_025379985.1 Phyllomedusa bahiana
CCCCAAAAGTAAAAACAAAATTCAAAATTTGGGTTGGGGGCGATTAATCAATCCAATGACCCATTTTTCTGTTTTAATTGTATTGAAAAAATGTGGTGGTATCTTCCACTCTACACATTTATCTATATACAGCATGCTTTTGTTTTTCCCTATACCTTTTTTTTCTGAGGTTCATGATTTCTTGGGCTGGGTCTTTGGGATTTTGTTGCTATTTGAATGCCATCTTTTGCCCCATAGAATGCAATGTTTTTTTTCAGTGTTTAAAACCCACCACGTAGTTAAATAATAATAAAAATCAGAAGGGCGTTATAGAGGTTATCACCTTCAATTGATTTTTTTTTTTTAAATTTTTTCAGATGTTCTGTACGTGGTGAAAAACTTTTTTACTAAAATCCCTGTTTTGCTTGTTAATAACCTTAAAATTGTGCAGCAGTCAAATGGACACGAACTGGTATACTCAAAATTTGCGGGCTCATCACTTTTATCCGGGCTTGTTTTGTTATATAAGTGTAGGGGATAAAACCGCGACTGTGGGGTCAAAACCCTGAATTTTGCGGGCACCCTGCTTCGGTTCTTGTGCAGCTTAAAACCCGGGTAATCCTAAACCGGAAACAGGATTCCCTGTTTCAAGCTGCACAATGATGTGAAGCAGGGTGTCGCTTGTTTTTGGCCATTGGGGGGAAAGTTTTGGGGGCATGCTCTGTGACTTCCCGGGTTTTTTATAATTTGTTTTTTCTAATATTGGTATTAGGTATTGGGGTTTCTGAAATGTCATTTTTTTATATTTTTTTTAAATTTTTTATTTATTTTTTTTTCGGATAATTTTTATTGATCAAAATGTCAAAGAAACATTATATATAGACATCATCCCCCAATTCCAGAAAGGAAAGAAAATTTTAATTATTTTTTAAAAAACTATATATTTTTATATATTTATTTAAAATTATATAAAACCCTCCCCGGCCC
Source organism: Phyllomedusa bahiana (assembly GCA_025379985.1). Classification (NCBI taxonomy): domain Eukaryota; kingdom Metazoa; phylum Chordata; class Amphibia; order Anura; family Hylidae; genus Phyllomedusa; species Phyllomedusa bahiana. Next base: position 967 of record JAODAL010003247.1, read on the forward strand.
TTTTTATTAGGTAACCATGTTTGAAAAGGGTTGGGCCCCCCTTTTGCCTTCAAACTGCCTCATTCTTGTGGCATAGTTTCCCCACAAGGTGTTGAAGATCTCAATTGGTCCAAAAAGGGGCCCCAAAATCCAAAAAATTTCCCCCCATGGACACCCCAAACCCCCACCAACCCAAAGGGGGATGCCCCATGTTTGTTTTTGGGGGAAATTTGGGCCCCTTACCATGAATGTCAGCAAAATCAAAAGTCACACCAGGCCTTTTTCCCTCTTTAGTCCCCAAATTTGAATTTTAGGCTTGGGAAAAATTGCCTTTTTCCGTTTTAGCTGAAAGGAGTGGCCCGGTGTGGCTTCTGTGTGTGCCCATCTGCCTCAAAGTTCGCCGTCTGTGCGTTTTGAGATGCTCTTCTGCTCCCTTTGGTTTTAACGGGGGGCTATTTTGGGCATGTTCCTTTCTTTCACTGAACCAGTTGCCCATTCTTCTTTTCCTCTGGGATCAAAAAAGGGATTTCCCCCCCAGGTGCCGCTCACGGTTTTTTTTTCTTTTTCGGACCCTTCTCTGTAACCCCGAGATGGTTGGGGTGAAAAACCCAGGAGATCAGCAGTTTTGAAAAACTCGACCCGCCCTTTGGCCCAACAACCTGCCAGTTCAAAGGGACCAAAACACCCTTTCTTCCAACTGATGCTGGTTTGAAAATGAAATTGTTTGCCCTGTCTACATGCCTAAAGCCTGATTGCCGCCATGTATTGGTATTAGAAATTAAGTGTTAAGACAGTTGGCAGGGTTTTAAAAAAGGGGCCGGTGGTTTATATAAATATAATTATATATAATTTTTGTTTTTTTAAATCAGTAAGCTAAAATTTTTTTTTCCAAAATGCCTTTTAAAAGGGGGTTTTTCCCATGTAATGCTGACTGGGATCCTCCAAAATAGGTATTTAATCACTTTTCTAAATATATGTGATTACAAAAATTGCAGCCTGATAGAGCAACAGGCTGCCTTACCTGCCCTTAGTTACTTAAAAGCTTCTATGAGATACGACCTGACAAGAGCTGCTGGCCGGGCGTGCGCAGAGCACACTTCTTATCTGATGAGAGGGAGCTGAAGAAGCTTTCAAGGCACCGGATAGAAATATGTTGTCTTTTGTATACAGAATCCACTAGTTGTAGTGTCACACTTCTTATCTGATGAGAGCGAGCGGAAGAAGCTTTCAAGGCACCGGGTAGAAATATGTTGTGTTTTGTATAGAGAATCCACTAGTTGTAATGCGATTATCTGAGTAGATCCCTGCTTTATCTGATGACAGGGAACATGAAGAAGCTTTCAAGCTGCTGTGGAGAAAAGCTGTTGTCTTTTGTATACAGAATCCACAAGTTGTAGTTTGATTATTTGAGTGAACATTTCACACGATCCCTTATGCATGGCTCTGTGCTCTGGTTGTGTCTCTCGCTCTCTCTGCTCACCGTGGCTTGTTTACATTTGCTTCTTAGCAGATAAGGCACATCCTGGCAAAACCCCTTTAATACCAGCTGCTTCTTTCACTGATCTAAACTGTTTGGAAAGTGAGTAATCAATTAGTGTGTTTGGATTCACAAGACTTAACACACAGTAATTACTTACTTGAAACACCTTTCTGAACAATTTAGACAACTGAAAGAAGCTTGCTGGTAATAAGGGCAGTTTAATTGGAGCGCAGTTGAAACTGCACCAAAACTGCGCTGTGTGAAATAAACCTTAGATGTTAGGGTTAATTGGAGAGGATCTTAGTTATTTCCTGTTTCAGCCGCTGATGACACGTGTCCGCTGTAATGAACAGCTGGCACCCTCTAGATATGAGGTGGGCTCAGCTCCATAACTCTCACTTGAAAACATGAACTACATATAAGTCAGTTGTCAAGAAGGGGTTATTGTTGTGGCTGACTGGCATCCATTTAAAGACAATGTGCCAAGTACTTTTACACTTTTTAAATTGCCTGGTAGTTTCCAAGTGTATGACGTTATGCCACGCTCCACTGACACAGGGTATCCTGCTCGCCCTGGTCTTTGAATACAAATGAATTTTCAGTGGATACAAACTTAGTAACACTTTCTATAATTTATTAAGTATCAAGAACAACCACTTAAAAACAATACAGTAGGTTACTTGCGCTTATCGTGGTTAGCAGTATGTGGCCAACAGTCCAGCAAAGTCCATATATGGCATATATTTTTCTTGCCTCTCCGGCATAGCAACTCCAGCGTCTTCAGCTTGGAGCCAAGCAAACAAAAAGACAGGCGGGCCTTCACCGCGCACGCGCGCGACGTTTCGGGAGAATCCTCCCCTTTCTCAGTGCTTTTCTTTCCTTTTGTATATTTATTTAAAAAACTTTGATATAACACAATAAAAAAAAACTAAATCAAAGGATTTTTTTAGCACGATTGCCTATAAGTCAGAAAAATAATGTGCTAGTACATGAAACATTAAAGAGAACCTGTCACATAGATTATGCCCCCCTTGCTGAGGACAGAACAAGGTAGTGTCAGACCTGCTGTTTCCAGTGCTGTGCTGTGCCCCTTATTCTGTAAGATGCTGTAGTTTTTGTGTATTTAATGCTCAAATCTGCAGTTTTCATCCAGAAGAGTCATTCGAAGAGTCCTTCAGAGTGTCAGTTTTTTTCAAACCCGGCCAATCGGAGGCTAGCCCCGCCCACCTCAACTGACAAACCTATTACTTTGAATAGAAACATGTGAATAACTGTCAGTGGGCAGGGCTAGCCTTTGGTGGGTGGAGCTAACACCTGCTCATGAATAAGATTTGAGGGGTAAATGCTCTAAAACTCCAGCATCTTACAGAATAAGGGGCACAGTGCTGGGAACAGCAGGTCTGACACTAGCTTGTGCTGCCCTCAGCAAGAGGGGCATAACCTATGTGACAGGTTCCCTTTAAAGGGTATGTGTAACGTACTGTTGAATCCATACAACAATATATAGGAGATTTGAACTTCATATATAATGTATCACATCTGATAAAATTCTAGACTGGTATGGCTTGTATCTCACATATTTGCTCCATATTTCCAGTAATGTGTGGTTTCCTGAGACTCCGTAACCCTTCAGCATTGTGCCTCAATTATTCTCCCAGTATACTGCCATTGTCTGTTTATAAGGAAACTTTTCTGGTAATTTTCAAGATAAATAGAATAATTGTCACATTCAACCAATTAGTTGTGTATGCACCGGTGATTTTCAATACTGTTAATCCACTGAACCACTTCTACAGTAATTTCAGTGCAGGGGAAGATAACATAACGTTTCTTAGTTTGCCTGCAGCCATTAAAAATAAATCCTTTTTCTCAGGAAGACGCTCCTCCGAGGCTCGCACTGACTGTGGTGACCGACTCTGCAGCTGTGATTTCAAAGCAGTCAGGGGAGATTGTACAACCATAACTGCCTATAAGGCGTGGATACATTGATGGATCGATTCATTTCATGGCTTTATCCCATGTGTTTGTGCGCCAGAATATCTTCAGCTGCAGTCTGACTACCTAAATTTTTAAGTTCGAGCATGAAGTTATTTGCTTTGTACTCTCACTTCCTTTTTATACCATGTAAATGAGATGCTGGCAATTTCAGCTTGACAGTAGGCTGTTTGTTACTGATTAAAAAATATATATTTTAAGAATCTGCTCCATTTGTATTATTGAATTGCTGGTTTTGATGACTGGCACTCAAAGGCATTTTTTGCAGTACACATTTTGAAGCTTTTAGGATTAATAACGTGTTTAACTTCTTAAGAATGTGGCTTTTTCATTTGCACATAATAAACTAAAAAAACTATTTTAGTAATTTTTGTTGGTAGGGGGGGTGAAACACCAATTCTACCATTGTTTTTGGATTTTGTGTTTGTGACCCAATAACTTTGTTCTGAGGATCAGTACAATTTGGGCGATACAAAATTGACAAAGTTCTATGTTTTACCCCTTTTTCACATTTAAAGTGGCGCTTCCTTACAATGAATACAAGACTGCATTTTAAATATTCTTAACATTTTTTTAGACCTTTTTTATTTATTTTTTATGTTTTGCTGCATTCACTGTGATGCTGCTATCTGATTCATAAGAGTGTTTTATCATGAGCAAAAGTTTCTATACCACCCCAGGGTCACTTGATGCTGTGCAGGAGGAGGGATAGCTGTAACATCTGTATCAGGAACAGGGCTGTGGAGTCAGTAAGCCAAAGCTCCAACTCCTAATTTTCCCCTAAGTCAGAACAGGTATATTTAGTACATGTATGGTGTGGCATGCTGGCACTTATAGTTCCACAATTACAAATGCAAGCATTTCACACCAAACATGTAGTGCCAGGGTTTGTATTATATAAGTAATATATAAATTAAGTAATACTGACCCACAGAACTGACACTTAGTCTGCACTATAAATATATAATACTGACCCACAGTGCTGATCAATATCACATAACTGCGGACTGATTGTCAGCTCTGTGTGTCAGTATTGTATGTGTATATTACTTATATAATACTGACTCACAGATCTAACAATCAGTTTGTAATTACATAATATTGATCAGCACTATGGGTCAGTAACACATATTTATAGTGCAGACTGATTGTTAGCTCAGTGGGTCAGTGTTATATATGTGTATTATTTATTTAATAGTGACTCACAGTACTGATCAATATTTTAGAACTGCAGACTGATTGTCAGCTCGGTGGGTCAGTATTAAATAAGTAATATGCATATACAATACTCACCCACAGAGCTGACAATCAGTCTGAAGTTATGTAATATTGTCTCACATAAAATTGTATACGTAACTGCCTATAACATACAAGTGATGGGGAGGAGGAGGACAGTGGGTCTGCTCAGGGCTGTTTACTGCAGCCTTATCGCTCCTCCTCCTCCACTACTACAGCCCCAGCAACATCACAGTATGTGGGGATATGGGAGAGGTAGTGATTACACTGCTCTCCCGACATGTCACTGTGCAGCGTCCCTGGGCTCGAGGCAAGAGTCCTCCACAAGATGGCTGTGGACCTGCACTGTATGAGTGGGGATTAGATATAATGACAGGAAAGAGGAGGGAGGAAGCGCTGAACACTGAGGCAGGCGGCCGGCAGAAGCAGTGATAAGGCCTGCTTTGCTGTGTCCAACCAAAATAGATATGTCCCAGGCTTCCAGTAGTCCCCATTCATAAGTAAGGGACAGCCGCAAGTTGGAACGACTTAAGTCGAGGACTGTCTATATTTATTGGAATACAACTTTAATAAATAAAATAAAACTTTAAGAAATTGTAAATATGCAAAATGCTATGCAGATAGTGGGGAAAAAACAGTTTTCAAAAGAAACGTTCTAAATAACACTTGTTAAGTGAGTCTATAAATTTCTTCTGAGAAATAGTATCACCTCCATCAGATTATCCTTCATAGATCACCTCAAATCTGATCTAATTATTTCCAGACTAGAGAACGGCCTCTCTACAGTAACTTCGGTTGGTGGCAACCAACAGAGACAACATCTCTAACATCTCTAACAATCTCAGGGTATAAAGGAATTGCCTCAGGCACAGTCAGTTCTGATAAACGGTTGAACTCTTCTACTTCTTTGAAAGCAAGTGAAAAATATTGCTGAAATCTGGTCAATCTGTTTGCTATAGAGCAGAATCTTTTCCCCTGCGGCAACACTTTGCCTGCTCCATGTCATCCAAATACTTTTCAAAAGTAAACTCCTCATCTGATGAGACTGAAGCTATGGGAGCAGTAGCACTGGCAAGACCCAATTCCTTATACTCTTGGTACTGCATTAAACTAACTGTACCAATTTATTATACTGTATATTTTTGGAGTTGGAGTTGGTCCATTTTATAACAACTCCAACTCCACAGCCGTGATCAGGAAACAGCTTTTATCTTCCCAAACATGGAACCAAGAGGTACAACTTTCTGTCCTGCTTCCATACTTTTAACAAGTGCAGCACCCTGAATATTACACCTAGAGATTTGGTGTTATATGAAAGTTATAGGACGTCACTAATGGGTCTGAACTGCTTTGTAAGACACAACCCATGGACATTTTGTAGGGGGTAGTTTGTTTGTTATTTTCCTCCCATAACATTTTCGATTAACCCCTTCCCGACCTTGGATGTACCGGTACATCCTAGTGGGAAGTGTCTTCCCACAAATGGACATACTGTTACGTCCTGCGCATCATGCGGGCTGACAAGCGGGCCCCGCACAATCGCGACATGGAACCTGTGGTATATTACCACTGGACTCATGCCGCATCAACCGTGACCGGAGTGAGTTTAGCAGATGCTTGAGAAAGGGGGCATGGCTCCCAAAACATAGCGCAGGTGTGGTGTTACACTTTGTAGTATCGCTACCAGAGCAGTCTCAGGTTTTCTAAATGGTGATGTATACCACAATATAATGATACATCAGTCAAGTGCCTGTATGTGATATATAGCCTGAACATGTTGGTTGTTATTTGTCCTGCTGATGAACATATTAAAAGGAGATGTTGCATGAAAACATGAAAAAATGAAGTAAAAGTGAAAAAGGAAATATATTGAAAATATGTATATTCTTTAATGGAGCAGCACATGTGGTTATGAAGTTTTGGTCCTCATAGTTTCTGCTTAAACGACAACCTGTGAACATTAATTAAGGTGCTTTCTTTATGATTAAGTGACTAGATGAGGCATGACCATGTCACAGACACCAGGAATATGGACAACGAAGCAACTCTGGTAAGAAGACGCTGGAGCCAGGCAGGAGTGTGGTCACGGCAGCTTAGCTGGAGCATAATCTCAGCATCAGCAAGAGGATAGACAGCCAGAATCACAGGAACAGCAGGAACGAAACATGGTATCAAGAAAGGTTAGGCAAAAGCAGAAACTCTGGAGTAAGTTAGGTCAAGGCTAGAAGACGGCTTGGAATACAAGAACCGGACTAAGCAGGCCATAGATGTTACTATAATGATACATAGCCAGAGAGTGAGCGGATTGGGTGGGTTAATAGAGCAGATCCTGGCAAAACGTCAGAAACCGATGCATAGAAACAAATTCAGAGTCCAAACTTAATAGGCTACCAGGATCAAATGCATGTGATCTACAGAGAAAAGGTGGGTAATAGATTTTGTATAGAATGTATGTAGTATATGAGTATTTACTAAATCTAGAATGTCAGGGGTTCTTGACAGCTCCACTTTAAATGATCTCTACTTTTATATTCAAGAAAGAATAAGTTGTACTGCTACTTTTTTCTACAGAATGGGAGCTGCAGATAATATCTATAAAGGAAGAAGCACTTTTATGGAAGAGCTGTCAGAGACAGCAGAGATATTAAAGCAAGCTAGTCCTCGGTCTCTTGTCATTTTGGATGAGTTGGGAAGAGGCACCAGTACACACGATGGGATCGCCATAGCATATGCAACACTTGAGTACATTATAAGAGATGTAAGTTGCGGGGTTTTTTTGGTTTTATATTTTGTTTCATGCAGTCATTAAGCCTTCTACAGATCTACAACACAAAGTTACAGTCAATGTTAACGTTGAGTTTAACGTGTGTGATCATTGAAAACTTCCAAATATGTCAACTTTACTTTTCAGCTGAGGCCCCATTCACATCATGTTTTTGCCTTCCGTTTGTAGTATTAGGACCAAATAAGAATATGTTTGCCCTGTAAAAGTCAATGGCTCTGATGTCGACCAGCAGCGGTATCTGAATTTTTATGGTATCCCAAAGGATACCACGAACGATAGGTGAAAACGTGATGTGAATGGGGCATTGTATTACCAAAAAAAAAGAGAAGAGAAGATATATTGATGCATAACATCAAAATGTGTGCGAATAAAACACTCTGGCATTTGTCATGCTTTTTATATCCTATGAATATGTTCAGCACAATGCAGTATAAACCTATTCTTTCTTATTCAAACAGTTTATTGAAAGTAAACAGAATCAGTGTACAGAGCATACAGAGGAGTCAGATGTCACATCTTACTCATACGACTACAAGGATCAAGCGCATACATAATATATAGCACAAAAGTAAACATAGACCTGAGAGACAGCAGCACATGTATATTGCCCCGTTCCAGTAGCATTGGAGAGGCAACACACACACTAGTCCCTTGTTAAAAGGAAACAAACAGGTATAACGCTAACAGTGCCGGAGTCATTATAAATCAAGGGTTAAAGAGACTGCTAGCTACTGCACATAAATCTTCAAAAGGCAGAGAAGTTTTTAAACCAAAGAAGAAAAAACAATAACAGATAAACTAAAGGAAAGAAAAGATAAACGGCTGGGGACACCCTATCGACAAAATCCGCCGAGTCCCAGAAACACATCTGGAACGGCCCTGTGATACCAAAGAGAAGGGAGACTCAGAGAGAGACCTCAGGCCAGCAGTAACTACTCGCCGGCACCTTTACTTATAGGAGGAGAATTCCGGGGAGGCCGTAAATTCAAGCCAGGCTCTCCAGATCTGCAGGTGTTTGATCGATAACTGCTTGTCATCCGCTCTTATCTCTTCCAACCGCTGTATGACAAATAGTTCCTTGAACCAGTCGCCAATGAAAGGAATAGTTGGAGATCACCACAGCCGAGGAATAAGGGCCTTGGCAACGATCAGCATGAAGACGACCAGGCTGCTCCTAAAGATGTGAGTTGGCAAGGGGATCGCAAATAATAACAAAACCTTTGGATCATTTTGTTCCAGTGATAATTTTAATAAGATCAATGACCTTAGTCCAGAAAGGTTGCAGAGCTGAACACTCACCAAATATGGAGCATAGTCCCAATCGCCGACCCACATCTCCACCCGCTACTCGACACCGAAGGGTATATGTTGTGAAGAAAGGAGGGGACGCGATACCAACGCGAGATGACTTTAAAATTGAGCTCTTCAATTTGCATGACGTCAAGGATTTATAAGATAATGTATATGACTGGGTCCATTCCTCTTCCGTCATGGATCTCCCGAGCCATCACAAAATCCGGGGGTTGATTGAGACATCTCCCGAAGGATCAGATTATAAATCTGAGAGATCATGTGTGCAGACGGAGCTTGAGTAGTGCACAAAGACTCAAACGGGGTCAATGCTCTGTGAAAGTTAAAGAGGAATTTGTTTACCCCATAATAATCATGGATCCTCATATAATTAAAACACTTAGAAATTAATTGAAAAAATGAGCAGGGGAGGAGAATCGGGATCGTTTGAAAAAGGTAGAGTAGTCTGGGGAGGACATTCATCTTCAAAATATTGATTCTCCCTAGCCAAGAAAAATCATTTCTGTCCCAGCGAGAGAGATCGGAGTTAATGATGCCCATCAAAGGTGCAAAGTTGAGTTCAAACACCTGCTTCGGATCAGCGGATAAATCTATTCTATGTACACCGTGATTTACATAAAAAGTGACCCTGTTAACCATTACAACCAGTTCTGTTTGGTTCATGAGGCTCACTACTTCTGTTTCTTCATTTTTGAAGGGGGTTTCTAATTTATCTTTAGCATAGTTTCTTGAACCCCAACTTGATCTAGTTTTGGAGCAGAGTCTTATTTATGATTGACACACTTCTCCGGTATATCTATCATAGAGGTAAAAGTCACACTGATGACATCCCATTCATAGCTCACGTGAACGTGAGTCAATCTCTATCCTTAGCAGTCAAGTGCTGTACTTCCTGTCATTGACCATTGATTGGCTCACAATCACGTAAGCCATGAACAGGACATAAGTGAGAAAGTGGTGGAGGACACCAGAGCGGTGCCAACAATGGGAGAGGCACCAACCAGTTAATTTTTTTTTTTTTTAGTGCAGTGGGGGAGTGACAGTAAGCCACCTTTGGTGTTAGAAAACCCCTTTTAGCTGCATATTTTTTCTTATTCTTATACTAGCACAAAGACATGTAAGGTTCATCTGCATATTGCACTTTGTTTTTGCAAGTTTGTATGGAATTAGAGATGAGCGAACAGTAAAAAGTTCTAGTTCGATTAGAACCTCGAACTTTAGTGTGTTCGTTTTGAGGTTCTATTCTAACTCGAACCTCATTAAAGTCTATTGGAGAAGATGTTCTGGTTAATTTTTATATCTATACAGGTGATGTAAAGCTGTAATTACCATTCGTAACAGTAAACTGGATACATGGAATCAACTATTAAGAAAATTGTGCCTCTAAGATGTGATCAGAAAAAATTGAATAGGCTAAAATACTTATTTCTTTCATGGCTATGAAAAGATGAGGACATCTTGCAAACGTGGTGATGCTAGCTAGAGAGGTGCCAGCGATAGCAGCTGCTACGGGCATGCATCCGAGGAGCCCAAAAGCCCTTTGACACATAGGTATTTGGAGAGGTGTGTTATACAATATGCTGAGGATTGTGTTAATACAATTGCTGAAAACTGAATTTTGGCACTTGAGTATTTAGCAAACCAAGCACTCTGTATAATATATATCTGTATTATAAATAGATTATGTGACTGATGTCCAAATAACAGCTTCTGTGGGGAAGATGCACTCCAGCATACCAACATCCTAATATTGCATGCATCTATGGAGAGGTAAAATGGCATATTAAGAGATGATGTACAGTAAAAAGTGTCTGTCATAAAGCTCACAAGGCAATACATTAAGTTTACATATAATCATGGTTCATTTTAAAATATTAGAAAGTCAATGAGAGCCATACTACATCAGCGATCGGATTTTGACACATTATGCTGGCCTGCATCATCATTGAGTGTCCTGCCAAAAGTGCAGACAGCTCGCTGAATAAGAAACAAAACGCAAATTTACGTTGAACGAACAGTCAAACATTGTTCCTTAGAGAAGTCACTAGAACTTAACTTATTCTGACAACGGTTATCATCAACACATATGGAATCTGTATATTCCATAACTCAGTTTTTATGAAATTACACTTTCCTTCATTTAAGGGAGTGGCCTCCTTTTTTGGAAACTTGTTTTTTTTGTTTTTTTTTAAATGTTTGATCTTTATATATCCTAATAGATAGAACTATTTATTTGCTTTGTTTGTGGTTAGAATTGTGCCAGTCAAGTATCTAATCGTTACATAGTCCTACATCCATATATATCATTTATTTGTGAATGTACGAGTTAAACCATATGATTATTATGATGACTAAGTTTTTTGTTTGCGAAGTAGATTGGAATTTCCGCAATGGCAGGTAGCCTCAGGAATCTCTAATTTCTACAGGTGAAAGTTTACAAGTATCAAAGCTCTGTATTAAAAAAGACTTATCTGCTTATATGTTTTTCTTCTGAGTGTCTTGTAGTACAAATGCTGCAATCTTTCCTGCATATTTATGTTGCCGAAGTTGTCGATATTCTGTGGTAAAAATTTATTACGATAGAAAAGCGCAGTTTATTCGTTTTGTATATAAACTTCTGAAAAAAGACTTTCGAGAAGTGATCTGTTATTTTTTATATCTATTACAGTGAGAAACTGAAATTTCATCCGTAAATAAACTGGAACCTTGGAACAACTTAAGTAAAAAATTTGGCTCTAAGAGTGACAGAAAAAAATTGAGAGGCTAAAATACTTATTTCCTTTCAATGGCTAACTGAAAAGATGAGGACATCTTGCAAACAGGGGTGTAGCTATAGGAGGTGCAGCGATAGCAGCTGCTACGGGGCATGCATCCGGAGGGAGCCCAAAAGCCCCTTTGACACATAGGAGATTTGGAGACGATGTGTTATACAATTGCTGAAATTGTGTTATACAATTTCTGAAAAACTGAACTTTTGGGCACTGAGTATGATTTAGCAAATCCAAGCACTCTGTATAATATATATCCATGTATATGAGAATGAGGCATTATGTGAGCCTGCAAATGTCACCAAATAACAGCTTCTGGGTGTGGGAAAGATGCATCCAGCAATACCAAACTCCCTAACTATTGCTGCCTATGGAGAGGAAAATGCTATAATTAAGAGCAGTCTGTACAGTACAGAGAGTGATCTGAAAATGGCGTTCACAAGGCAATACAGTAAAATACATATAACATGGTCATGTGGTTTTAGCAGCCAATGAGAGCCCTACACCTCAGCGATGGCGTTTTTTTTACACTTCACTGTCTGCCTCATTGCCCTGCAAATATGGGATGGCCGCCAAAAGTGCAGACAGCCGCTGAAAACAAAACAAAACTGAAATTTACTTGAACGAACAGTAAAATATGTGGTTCCAGTTAGAGAAGTTCTACTAGAACTTAACTTTTCTACAACGGTTTCATCAACACTATATGGAATCTGTAGTAGTTCCATAACTCAGTATTTATGAAATTACCATTTCCTTAATTTAGGTGATGTTGCCCCTTATTTTGGAAACTTGTTTTTTTTTTTTTTTAAATGTTTGTTTCTTATAATACCTATAAGAGAGAATTTTTATTTTGCTTTGGTTTGTGGTTAGAATGTTGCCAGTAAGTATATATGTACATAGTCCTACATCCATATATATCAGTTTTTTGTGAATGTACGAGTTAACATCCATATGATTTTATGATGATGTTTTTTGTTTGCGAAGTAGATTGGAATATCCGCATGGCAGGTAGCCCCAGGAATCCTAAATTCCTACAGATGAAAGTTTACAAGTATCAAAGCTCTGCTATTAAAAAAGATCTTATCTGCTTATAGTATGTTTATATTGCATTTGCAGTGTCTGTGTGGTACAAATGTCTGGCACATCTTTCCTTAGGGGACCATATCCTGATGGTTGCCAAAAGTGTCTGATATTTCTTGGTATACCATTTATTTACTGTAAAGAAAAGCGCAGTTTATTCCACTTTTGTATATAAAGCTTTCTCTCGAAAAAAGTAGACTGCAGAGTTTAGGACTCCTCTGTATGTCTGTCATGCCTGATTCTGATGTACTGTGACAAGAAATCCTTTTCCTGTCATAAAAACCTGAACACCGCTCTCAGTAAAGTTAAAGCATAAAAAATCCCTTCCCCCCCAAAAAAAATGCACACCTCTCCAAACACACCAATTTTAGACATTCTGTTTAAAAAATATATACCGTATGTATTAGTTTTGCAGATGTTCATAGCTGACATGCAGAATGCATATTATCGAAAAAACATAAAATGATTCAGCCCAGGCATGGATTTTTGTCTGTTGTACACCAGACATAGGAAGATGCATTTGAAACTACGCTGAAATTCTTGTTTTCGGCACCATAGTAATGTCATACAGTGTACACGTTGTGCACATATTTGATATTGCTCTGCATGTGCATTGGGAAAATTAGAGGGTTAATTTATGGGTTAAATATTCATTTAGCAAACTACCTTAAACCAACATTAAAAAAATGAGTAAAACTGTATTTTGATTTTGTGGTTTTGGACATTTTTTCCTAAACAGGACCTATACACGAATTGTATTTTTTGGACTATAAGATGCACTTTTTTGGGGCTAAATTTAACTGCTTTCTATAGTGTGAATGTGGTTATATGGAACCTACTCATTTGCAGCCGCAGGATGTAATAGGAGAGCCATTATTGTACATTGTCCTGCAATATTATACTATTGCAGAATAGTGTACAAGAAATCGTATCCCCAGTGGTTCTAGAGGGATCATAACTATAAGTGTAAAAAAAAAAAGTTTTTAAAATATAAAAAAATCAAAAAGTATTAAAAGTTGAAAACACCCCCTTTTCCATTTTGCAGATATAAACAGTAACATTTCTTCCACCTAAAACTTAAGTGCATCTTATAATTAAAAGAATATGGTAATTGATATCTGCTGCAATTTTAAATAATTAAAAAGCCCTACGTTTGGGGGAGACTAAGAATTAACAGTCACTTTTTAGAACCCAGTATACCAAAGCGAAAATTTTACTTTGGCCATAAAGGCCCAAACCATTAGGTGTTGTAAAAACGTTAGTATGAAAAACAATTCCCATTTGTTTATATGATTATATGCCAGGAGGAGCTTCCTCTGTGCCATATATTTTCTCAATGTTTTATTAATGTATGTTCTACCCCCAGGTGACATCATTAACACTGTTTGTTACACATTACCCTCCACTATGTGAATTGGAAACCTGCTATCCCACTGTTGTCGGAAATTACCATATGGCTTTCTTTATTGATGAAGACCAGGGGAATGAACATGGTATGATAGCAAGCAATTTTGAACTAGTGTAATTATCATATTGCTTAACCAGTAATTCTCTATTATTTTAGTACACCTTCTCTATTAAATGAGTTTTACCATGAGTTAAAATCCCCTGCACTGGCCGCTAGCAACGAGCCGACCATGCATGTGAATAAGGAGGGCGACGCTTGTGGCCGTCCTGCTCATTCACTCATTTGGGTGCTTGGGTTATATTCAGAGCTCTCACAGAAGTGAATGGAGAGGGCGGCCACAAGCGCCACACTCCTTATTCACATGCATGGTCAGCTCACTGCTAGCGGCCAGTGCAGGGGATTTTACCTTGTGGTAAAACCCCATTAACACTGTTCTATTTTCTTTTCTTTTTGAATGTATGCGTATTGATTTTGAGTGGTCTTACCAAAGGCATGAACCCTAAAGACAGATGTAGTGTTCATTAGAGACACTAATAACACTCAACGATATTAATATAAATGTGGACTTGGAGAAATTATTTTATTAATATTAATGCACCATTAGTTGTATAGCGCTTAATAAAAAAAGGAAACATACAACATAGAACAAAAACAAGTACAATAAAAATTAATGAGCAATAGAAGGATACAAAGGGAAAGAGAACTCTGCACATACGGGTTTTTAATCTGAATGGCAAGGAGGAGACATATGGTAAGAGAAAAAGCTATCCCTACAGTAATGTAGCAGAAGGGTTATTGTAGGTTGTAGACTTTGCTGAAGAGGTAGGTTTTAGTGTTGCTTTTGAAGGTTTCAATTGTAGAAGCAAGTCTGAAGTGCTGTGGTATTTACTTGTGGAGTATGGAGGAAGAAATCTAAGAAGCGGTTGTGTAAGGAGAAGAGCAGAGGAGAAGGTCCTGTGAGAATTTGAGATTACGTGATGAGAAGTATCATGAGATGAAGGCAGATATACCATATGTGGGGGAGGAACAGGTTATGGAGAGTCTTGAATGTTATTACAGCCAGTGAAGAGATTGATAGAGGCCAAAGAGAAGGATGTTGCAGCAGTCTAGGAGAGAGATGATGAGGCCATGTCCTAGCATTTTTTTCAGAGTAGCATATTTAAGAAATGTTTTTCAAATGGAGGCAACAGGAGCTGGTAACAGTTTGTTTGTGTGGTTTTGTGTAGTTTGAAAGACAGGGTGGAGTTTAATTCTATCCAAAACCAGCAGACTTGTAAGACTAGCTGTTGCACCTTTGACCAAGATAGGTAGTTCTAGTGGAGGTCAGAGGGTGGGTTGAGTAGGATGGGAAAAAGATGAACTCCGTTTTGTCCATGTTAAAGAGGTTTTCTCACTGTGTAGTTTAACAGTCACAGGCAGCTTTTCTTTCACTCTGCTCTCCTAAGGCTGTAGTTGGTTTTATAGCACGGATTAGCATATTTAGCCTCTCTCTGTAACTAGCTGAGACTTTACAAAGAGCAGTGCAAGAGATCTAATCTGTAAGTAAACAAAGCTGCACTGGCTGTGAGGAGTGAAAGCAAAGTTTTTCTCCAGAGCTCAGTCAGTCTTTGGTGTGACATCACTCCCTGCTAAAATCAGATAACAGAGTATAGTCTTTTATGCAGGTTAACATAAAAACTTGTGTGCACTCGAGCACATAAAAACCCTCTTATCTCTTGAGTAAAAGGAAATATGGGCCTGAATTTAAATAAGGAGGGAGTGGGTAGCATTTAGATCAGAGGTAAATTTTTGAGTGTTGTAATCATAAAAGTGGTCCTTAAAGTTATGGGGTTTTATGAGCTCTACCAGGTCAAATGTATAAATGTAGAAGACTATTGAGTCTTGAGGGACAGCAAAAAAAGAAAAAAAAAGACACTAAGGGGCGCGTGTATGAAATTTGGCGTTTAAACGCCAAATTTCATGCGCATTATAATAGCATAGAATGCACCTGATTTGTGAAACTCACCTTTATGCAGGTCAGAAAATTTTTTCGGCGTTCCTAGCGCCATAGGACGAAAATTCTGGCTTTTAGGCAAAAAAAAAATTTAAAAAGTGGGATTATTTTTCCCCGCAGTTTAAAAGCGCCTGGAAATTGCTGTAACGGGTTTCTTTTAAAACCTTTAGCTTCAACGGGGTTTTAGTGCCCCCCCGCCCCCCTGGGAAAAACCCCCTGAATTCGGGTGGGATTTTTAAAGTTTTCCGGGCGCTCCCGTAATGCGGGTGATAATTTTGGATTTTGGGGGCTATGTTGCTAATTCAACGGGGTTTCAAAAAATTTTTGGGCCCGAAAAAAAACAACCCCCACCCCCTGGTTCAGCCCGTTTTAATGTCCCCCTAAACGTTTGGTTGGTGACTTATGAGAAATGTGAAAATTTAAAAATTTGTGGGGGCCGTCATTTTTTTTGGATTCCCTTTTTTTTAGAGCATTTTTGGGGCTTTCCCCTGTTTTCAAAACTGACTCATAGCTTAATATGACAGCCACATCAGATTTAAGGGGCAGAGCATTGACCTGCCCCCATTTACAAAAAAAATTTAAATTTTAAAAAAGAAAACGGGTTTTTTAAAATTTTGAAAAACCGGGAAATGGGGAAAATTTTAGATCCCCTAATCCCCCTAAATTCTTGAGGGAAACCCCTTTTTTATAAAAAACCCCAGAAAATGATTTTGTAGGAATTTAAAAAAATAAATAAGGAAATTTTTAAGAAAAAAAATTGCACAAGGAAACAAAATTTTTTTTTTTAAACATAATTCGAAATTTTTTTGTAAAAAACATTTTGAAAAATTTATTTTTATTATTATTTATTTTAAAGCGCCCAAATTTATTCCAGGGCGCTTTTTAAAATTCGGGGGGTTTCATAATAAAAAAATAAATTTTAAAATTGGGGTACCTTTTGGGTAAATGGGGGCTTTGGGGGGACAGAGGGAAGGGGAGGGGAAAACCCTTTCCCGCGAGGGCTTTACAAACTTTCAAGGAGGGGGGGGAAAGGCAAGGGGGTGGGGGAGGAAGGATGTCTGTTTTGGGGAAGTAGTTTTCAAAATTTTGTGAAGGTTTGGGAAGCCTGAAAAAAAATAGGTTTTTTGGGTTTCTTTTGGGAAACTGGTGGAAAAATGGGGGGGAGGTCTGAAGTGTTGGGGGGAGTTGGGTTTTCCAGAGTGTGGGTTGGAAACACGAGGAAGAAGTCTTGGAGGGGCGGTTGTGTGAGGAGGGTGATTTAAAGGGGGGGGGGCAGAGGAAGGGGAAAGGGCCTGTGAGGAGCGGAGAATTTTCGTGGGGGAGGGTATTTGGGGAAAATTTGGCAGAGTTTTTGGAGGGGAAAAGTCATTTGGGGGCCCTTTTAAAGGGCATGGTTGGTTTGCTTGAAATGAATTCGCTGGGCAATGGGAAGCCCCAGGGAAAAGGAAATTTGCAGAGGGGGAAAGGAAAAGGGAGTTTGGCGAGGAGAGGGTGGATAAGGGTTAAAGGGGGGGGGAAAATTTAAAGGGTGGGGTTGGGGGGGGAGCTTGGGGGGGCTAGTGGGAGGGACGGAAAGGATTTTTTTGCCCGTGTCCAAAAGGGGGGGATGGGGGGGACAAGGGCATGGGGGCCAGATTTTTTGGTTAAAATGTCATAGTTTTAGGAATGAGCTTTGGGTGCAGAAAAAAATGTTTTTCCCGGTGGTTGGCGGAAAGTTTGGGGGAGGGTTTGGGAAATGTGATTTGAAAAGATAGAGCGGGAGTCTAGGAAAAACCCCCAAAGGTAGCGGGGTTGCGGGGAAAAGGTGGGGTTTTAGGAAACCGTTGGGGCCCTTTTTAGAAAGAAATCAGGGGCCCAAAGGGGTTTAAATTTTTGGGCGGGGGGAAGGGGGATGAGTTCTGTTTTTTCCACAAATTTTGTTTTAGGAGGGCCCTGATTTAAGAAGAAGGAAAGGGAAAAAGGACGGGGGGAAAAGTCAGGGGGTCCAGGGGGAGTAAAAGAAGGGACATCCCGGGCCCCGGAAAAAATGTAGAGGGTTTGGGTATTGTTTTGGGATACAGGTGGTTAATGAAAGCCCTGTGAGGGTATGGGGCTGACAGAGGGAACCTTTTGTAGATTGGGGAAAAGGGGTGGGCCCCGGGACTTGGGACCCTTGGGGGCACCCACAGAGAGAAGGGGGGGGGGAGGAGGTGGAGTGAAAAAATGAGAGGGCGCTGAAAAAATTTTTGGATCAGTGAAAGGGACGAAGGGGGGATTCCCGGGAAAGGCCCAAACTGTGATTTTCCCAGGTGGGGGGAGGGGTTTTTTTTAGAAGGAGGGAATGGTCGGGGGGTTTTCCCAAAAGGGAGGGGACAGGGTTTTTAAGAGGGAGGAGCACAAAAGTTTGTGGCCCTGAGGCTTTAGCAGTTCTTGGTTATTAAGTGACTTTTGGGTTGGGGCGGTTTCGGGTTTGATTTGGTGGGGGGTTTAAAAAACCCGATTGTAGTGGGTTTTTAAAAAAGAGGGGGTTTGGGGGGAGAGGTGGGAAAAGGGGGCCCGGTTTTAAAATAGACGTGTCTGCTTTTAGGGGTTTGGAATAAAAGGGAGCAGTTTAGGGTGGGGGGGATAGTTGGACGAGAAAAAGGGGTCAAAAGGGTTTTTTTTTTTTAGGATTGGAGTGATTTTGTTTGGTGTTTTAAAGCGGAAGGGGAAAAGCAAGAGGTTTTTTGATGGTTGAAGTGGGTGGGTGAGGGCGGGATGATTGAAGCACTGAGGGGCTGGGGTGAGGTGGGGTTGGGGAGTGGGGTCAAGACTCGGTTAAATTTTAGGGTTGGATTTGGGGCAGTTAAAAAGGAGAGTTTTTCTTTTAGTGACTGTGGGGGAAACAAGTTAAGGGGGGAAAAGCAGGTTGCAAAAGGGTAAAAGGGGAAGGGGGGGTGGGGACGCGGGGGGCCTTTTTGGAAAGGGTTTTCTTTGATGAGGGGTTTAATTTTTGGGGAAAGTGAATGGCCCAAAAATCAAAACTGCTTGGAAAAAGGGGGATGGCCCGGGGGGGAGGGTGTGGGTGGCGGAGAGTGGGGGTTGAAGGGTTTTTAAAAAATTGTTTTGGGGTTGTGGGGGCAGGGAGGTATGAGAGTGGGGGAAATTGTTTTTTTTTTGGCTGGGCGAATGCCCGGCCCCTTTAAAAGTTTTTGCAGTGAGTGTTTTTTTAAGGCAAAGTCATCGTGGGGTGAGTTTTCTTTCCAAACGGGGTTCGGCGCCCCTTGGGGAAGGGACGCCTCAAGTGTTTGGTTTTGAGTCTGTTTTGCCAGGGGTTTTTGTTGATTTTCGGGTTTTTTGTTGTGTGTGAGAGGGAGCGAAATGAAATCAAGGGGGGGATGAATTTTTTAAAGGGGTTTTAGGAAAATGGTTTCTGCGTTTGGGTCATTAAATTTAGGAAAATAATGAAAGAGGTTGGGAAAAGAGTCCGAGAGGGGTAGTGGGGGTTGAAGTTTTTTTAGATTTCCCGCGGGTTTTACTGGTTTTTGGGGAAGGGGGGAAACAGGGGGGAGGGGGATTGTGGTGAAGGGGAAAACAGGTTTTTTGGGGAGATATTTGGGTTTTTGGAGATTTTGAGATTTTCAGATAGGGGCAAAAGGGGGGTTTTGAAGATGAGGTCCCTGTGTGTTTCCAAACCTTTTTGAGTGGCTCCTGAGGTCCCCGGGGGAGGTTGGGGGAGGGGAAGAGTGAAAGGAGTTTTTTTGGAAGAGAGTGGGGGGGGGGTCGATTTGGGGTGTTGGGAAATCTCCCCTGATGATAGTGGGGATGTTGGGGGAAAAAAAGTGGAGAAAACCAGGAAGCAAAAGTGGTTAAGGAAAAAAGGGAGGGGAGGGGCCCGGCGGTCGGTTTGAAAACGGGGAATTGGAGGTCGGAGGGGGGGGTAAAAGGGAAAGGAGTGCCCTTTCAAAGGGGAAGAGTGGGGAGGGAGGGCAGAGGTGGGTGGGGGGCAAAAAAGGAAAACAGGTTTCAGGGCGGAGGAAAGGGGGAACCCCCTCCACCATGTTGTTACCCGGGGGGAGGGGGTGGGTAAGTTTGGGGGGCCGGGTTTAAAAAAGGGGTGCAAAACCCCGGAAGGGGGGGGGGGGGGCTGGGGGTCTGAGGGGGGTCAGACCCGGGTTTTAGGGCAGACCAAGGGAGTAAAAAGTTGCGTGAAGATGTTAAAAAAATTTATTATGGGTTTGAGGGGTTTATTACTTAAAAGAACCGCCGGGATTTTTCCCGAGGAAAATCCAAAATAGGGGAAAGGGGGGGCAAGGGGTCAAAAAGGGATGTGTATTGGTTGAAAGGGGGTTAAAACGGAATTTTTGAAATGGTGAGTCTTTTTCGAGGAGGCAGAGGGGGGGGGCAAAAGGTTGGGGGATGTTTTTCTTTCCCGGGGGGCCTGGGTTGGGGTTATGTCCCCGGAAAAAAAGAAAAGGAGCAGTGAAAAGGGTTGGGGTTTTTTTAGCTGTGTTTGGAGGGGTTTTTTGGTGCGGGGGCCAAATTAAAAAAAGTGAGGAAGGTTGGGGGCAAACAGACAGGTGTGAGGGTTTTGAATTTTCAGGGGGGGAAGTAAAAGTTCATTGTCCCGCGAGGGAGTTTGGCGATAAGCAGTAAGTGTAGGAGAGTGGAGTTAGGGGTTTTATGGGGAAAAGAAAAAGCCCTTGTTTTTAGATACAGGGTTGGACAAATTTAAAAATGTTAAAGGGTGGGAAAATTTGGTTTGGGGGCGCTCTCTGGCTGGGGACAAAGGGGGGGATGGGGCGCTCTTTTGGCTTGGGGCGGTTGATGGAGGGGGGCTTCTTTTGGGTGGGACGGTTTTTTTGGAGGGCGGGTTCTGGCGGGGGGTTTTATGTTAAAAGGGGCTCTTTCGGCCCGGGGGGAAGGTTTTATGTAGGCGCTCCCCTTGGGAGGGGGCGGTTGATTGGGAAAAGGGGGCCTCTCTGGTGGGAAGGGTTTTATGGAGGCCGGGTTCTGGGGTGGGGGGCGGTTGTTTGGGGGCGCTTTTGGGGTGGGGCCCGGTTTTTGGGGGCGCTCTTGGCTGGGGGCCGGGTTTATGGAGGGCTCTTTTGGGCCCGGGACGGGGTTTGGGTGGGGAGGCGCATCTCTGGGTTGGGACGGGTTAAAAAAAAAGGAGGCGCCTCTTTTGGGTGGGGACCGGGGGGGTTGGAGGCGCTCTCTGGGGGGGACGGTTTTATGGAGGCGCCCCTTGGTGGGAAGGTTGATGGGGCGCTCCCTGGGGTGGGGGGGGTTGATTTAGGCGGTTTTCTGGCTTTTGGGGCGGGGTTGGGTGGAGGCGCTTTTCTGGCTTTGGGACAGGTGATGGAAAAGGGGGCCCCCCTCGGCCTTTGGGAGAGTGTTTGGGGGCGCTCTCTGGCTTGGGGAAAGGTTTATGGGAGGGGGCTTCTCTTGCTGGGAAGGTTGAAGGGGGCGTCTCCTGGCCGGGGGCGGGTTTTATGGGGGGAGGCCCCAAATGGCTGGGACGGTTGATTGGTGGGCGCTTTTCTTGGCTTTGGGGCGGTTTTATTGGGAAAGGGTCTTTTGGGGTGGGGCGGGGGGAAAGGAAAAGGGGCTCTTTTGGTTGGCCGGTTGTTTTTAGGCCTCTCTGGCTGGGGACCCGGGTTGGGTTTGGGGGCGGGTCCTTTTGGCTGGGGCGGTTGGGTGAAAACGCAAAACTGGCTGGGGGGACGGATGATGGAAGGGGCCCCTTTGGGTGGGGGCAGGTTGGGTGGAGGGGCTCTTTGGCTGGGAAATTGGATGGGGGGCTCTCTGGTTTGGGGAAGGGGGAAAGGCGGGGCTCTTGGCTGGGAAAAGGGTTTATGGCGGCCTCTCTGGCTGGGCGTTTTTTTGGGGCGCTCTCGGCCCGGGGAGGTTGATGGAGGCGCTTTTCTGGGAGGGCAGGTGATGGCGGCGCTTTTCTGGCCCGGGGGTAGGTGATGGGAGGCGCTTCTGGCTGGGACAGTTTATGGAGGCGCTTTTCCCCCCTGGGGGAGTTGTTGGGGGTTTCCCCTTCCCGGGGTTTGGGTTTATGGGGTCAAAGGGGGGGTGGTAAAGGTTTGGGGGGTTTTGGGTTTTTTTTTTGTTTTTTTTTTTTCTTTTCGCCTTAGGAAAAAAAAAAAGTTACAAAGGAAAAAATTTTACTCAGAGGAGGAAACTGTCAACAAAAATGGGGAAAAAGATACTTTCTGGGGTAATTGAGAAAGGGTTAGGGGTTTCTGTAGTAGGTCCCCGAAAAGAGGAGGGGATTTGCCCGGTTTGGTGAATTTTTGGGAGAGGGGCTTTGAAAGGGAACCCCTTTAAACCCCTTTAAAACCCAAAAAAAAAACTTTAATCAAAACCCCCCTTAAAGCCTAAAAAGGGACTAAAATTTTGGAAAATTTGTAAAAAAAATTAAAATTAAAAATTCTGTTTCCAATTTGCAATTGTAATTGGCCCAAAAAGGTAATATGTTTTTCCCTTTTTCTTCTTGTGTGAAAAATTGCTTTAGAAGCTTTTTATTCACTATGACTCTTTGAAAACCCTTTATCAATGAGCCCTTTCTGGCCAAAGGGGAAGGGTTTCCAGCGCAAAAAATTTTTAAATTTTTAAAAAAATGAAAAGCCCGTTCTGGGAAAAACCCAAAAGGCCCCTTAAAATTGTTAAAAACCCCTATCTCTTACCCACCCTTTTTAAGGTTTTGGTCCACCCAAAAGGGAAACCCTGGATAGGCAAAGGGAAATATCAAATTTACACATTCCCCCTTCTTGGGCTTTTTAGCTTTACTTTATCTTGGGGAGTATTTTCAAGTTGGAAGGAAACTGTGATAAAACCAAAATAAAAAAAATTTGAGATTCCCTTTGTTCAACATGTTTTTGGGTTTACCCATTTTTAAAAGGGGGTAGTTATTTTGGTGCGTTGCAAAGGGGTTTGGTTTTTTTTTTTTTATTTTTTTTCTTTTCGGGTTAAAAGGAGGTCGGTTTGACCCCAAAGAGAGGCCCCGAATTTGGCTTATTGAAAAAGGTAAAATAACGAAAGGGCACCCTAAATTTAGGGTCGTGGGTGGCTTTTAAACTTTTTTTTATCAAAAAAAACATGTGAAATTGAATCTCCCAAAGGGTTTTTTAATGTATAAAAAAAAAAAAAAGTTTTTTCATGTTGATAGATGTTTAAATACTTCTTTAGGGGTTTCCATGAATATCAATATAACCCTTCTATTTTAAAAGAATGTTGTGTAACATGCGGGTTATAGTAGGTGGGCGCCCCATCGCAGGTTTAAATGGTGTGGGTCCCCCGTAATCACCCCAGGGGAGGTGGTAGCTGGGATCCACGCCAGGGAGCGGAGTCGGGGGGCCCCCCTCTACAATGGAGCCCCCCACAAAACGGGCGGGCTTTGGCGGGGAAAACCCCCCGGCACTACCCTGACATGGTACCTGCTTTTACAGTGATACAGGGGGCGGAACCCAGGCCCAGAAACGGTGGTAAAAGGAAAGAAGGGGAAAAAGTATGAGAGGGTATAGCGGAAAAAACCAAAAAGGTGCAATGGCAGGAAAACAGCAGGTAAGGACAGATATAAAAGCAGGATACAGAGGTATGGACAGGTGCAAAAGCGCAAAAGACAAACAGACAGGTGGCCGGAGCTCTGATGGATACAGGAAAATTTAACCAGGGATCTCAAGGTTAAATTTCCAATAGCACACCCGAGAAGCGGCGGAGCTCGAGGACACAGCATGAAAACACAAAAAAAAGAGACACAAACCCAATAAAGGGCAAGAAGTTGCCGTGCGCGCGCCCTAGGAGACGCAGTGCACATACAGGACCCCAGAAAGCAGGGACCGCAGTGTGAACCGTGACAGTATGACCTTTTTATTAAACCTAATCAATACAGAACCAATTCTGTTTGCCGGTCAATTCCTTTAGGTTGTCTGTATACAATGCTTTTTCCTGTTAATGTAGCAATACCCATCTGGTGTTTGTTAGATATACTGTATATTTGATATGAGTGCTCTTGTATTAGTTCTTTGTTACGTATGCATAACTATGTGTTGTATGTTCTTGCTAATTCTAGAATCTGATATCGCGGATAAGCCTGAGTACATCACATTTTTATATCAGATAACTCGAGGAGTTGCTGCAAGGAGTTATGGATTGAATGTTGCTAAACTGGCAGACGTCCCTGAGGAAGTTTTAAAGAAAGCAGCTTGTAAATCTAAAGAGCTGGAGGGGTGAGGGGAGATGAAAAGGTAAGCATATATTTTACATCCTGCATTCAGAAGTTATTCCATCAGTATAGTTTGACTTCTCTACTGAAGAGAAGCAAACTAGTCAAACCTGAGGACATAGGGTAGATGATTTCTGGCTGGTATTCTCTCAAGAGGGTTATTGATCATTATATGACTTTTTACTCTTTACAAAGCACCGACATATCACAGTATCATATGCAGTCATCCCTCTACAAAAGCGTTCAGAATTATCCCTACAACAAAAGCATCAGTTTCACCATTGGATATCAATTAGAATCCACACTTAAGATTTCCAGAGGAGATTTAAAAATAAAATGAGAGATCTGATTGATTGCTTTGATTAACATTAATACTTTTTTGTGTCTCAGATTTTTTTTTTGTTTGGGCCCAAATGTGTTCACTCATATTCTGGTTCGTAATTGGGTCCACAATTTAGGTTTGTAATCTAAGACTAACAGACACTAGGGCCAGTAGCACAGTCTGGAAATCCTTTATGAAGGATTTTTTTTTAACATGTAGTATAAGAGGATCACAGTGATGATGTCTGTGGCTACTATCGGATTTCAGAATTTAAGTGCTCTATAGACTTTGTGGCAGAGCGACCTTATGTGGTCGCATGGTGCTGCAACTAGGTGGCCTACGTTGAGAGACCTGGTAGAAACGTGCCACCGAGGACCTGGTCTCGGTGGGGGAAGCCAGGTATTGTCGGTCAGCAACATTAGGTTGCCGACCCTGGTACGTAGTATGGCTAATGTCCAGCCATTAGGGGCTGGCATTCCCGGAACAGCTGCAGATGGGTGGGTGGCTGTTCCCACGTGCCAGGTCCCCATGTTCCATGTCTGGTTTTGGGCTAGTCCATGGAGAGCTATAAAAAGCCTGTCTCTCCAGGTGATCAGGGGCGGGGTTTTCCCTGCCAAACCTGGAGCGGGAAAAAGTGGGAGCTGAAGAGAGGTTTTGGCCCCGGAGGCTTGAGGAAAGCCTATTATACAGTGAGAATACCGTTGTATGTGGTGCTGTGTGGTAGGCACAGACCATGTTAGTGAGGGACTCACTTTAAGTATATTTAGTGGCTAGACGGCCGGGGATTTTGTTTGTGTTTTGCTGCCTGAATACTGTGCCTGGGAAAATAAAACTGGCTGAAGCCAGATTCAAACTGAAGCCTGTGTCAGAGTGCCATCCGTTTTACCAAAAGAACGGCGATTCCGTGAGCTAAAACCCCCGAGCGGTCCAGGATGGCGGTCCGGCACATGAGTGTGGTGTCCCCAAACTTCCCTTAAAGTGATTATCACACAAAAAAATAATACTTACAATTAGGTAATAAATATAATTGTTAGGACCCCTACCAATTACTAGAATGGGGGTTTTAAGTCCCCCATTTGTCTTCACTGCTTGATTGCATTCAGGAGGTATCTGAATGGAACAGTGGCCCTACATGGACAGTGCTACTCCATTCCTTTTATACGGGGCTGCCAGACAGCTGAGAGATGTATGCTTGCAGGTTCACTGCTCCATTCATACTCCTTATCACTGCAAACAAGCAGTGAAGGAAAAAAGGACCCCCTATTTGAGTGATCATCGGGTCCCAGTAGAGGGACCACCAGTGATCATACATTTATAGGTGATAAAGTTTTTTCTACGGGATAACCAAGGCTATGTTCACACGGATTAAACTGGGACGTATCTCGCCCCGTATTGAGCGCAGTACGGCGCG
This sequence comes from Phyllomedusa bahiana, assembly GCA_025379985.1. NCBI lineage: Eukaryota > Metazoa > Chordata > Amphibia > Anura > Hylidae > Phyllomedusa > Phyllomedusa bahiana. The sequence continues at coordinate 26,929 of JAODAL010003247.1, forward strand.
TAATACAGGGCGACATATGTCCCAATCATTACGGTAATCCACAGTTCTCATAGAGAACTATGGATTACGCCTCCTCTCCCCGCTCGGACAATACGCCACGGGGGGAGATAAGCGACATGTCAATTACTAGCAGCGAATACGCGCCGCTAGTAATGATAGTCTATGGGGCCGGCGGGAGTCGGCGTGAGCTCCCGTAGTCCCGGCGTAACTGCGGGGCTACGTGTGAACTTAGCCTAATAATGATATGTCAAATTTTTACAAAAAATCTCAAAACAGAACCAAAGCCATTCAAGCACTCTTTTTGGTTATGTGAATCATTAGTGGTCTGAAATCAAATTTCTTCAATGTGATTTTTTTACATGACATTTCTCTTTAAACATAGATACATTTTTCCCCTTTACCGGTGGGAGAATTTCTGACAGATAAAATGGAAAGATTCTAAGGTGTGCCTGATGTCTTCACTTTAAAGTGGACCTGTGACATCTCCCAATATATCTGTTTCAGCAAATACTTGTGACCCCTGTGAAATAACAATTCTGAAGGATCGTTTCTAAAATTTCTAAAAGGAATGACAAATATTAGTGAATCCGTCAAAATCGCTCAGCAGGATGTTACTATTCCTAGTTTTCAAAGGGGTGTGTCCTTGAACACATGGACTCTCATCACTGATTGGACAATGTCAGACTGTGCAGGAACACACCCCCAGTTTGTAACACCCAGCTGACAGATTCAGTAATGAATTTCTAAAAAGAATAACAGAAACAGCAAAGCACAGAGCTATAAGAGAAGATACCCTGTTTCCCCGAAAATAAGACAGTGTCTTATATTAATTTCTGCTCCTAAAGACGAGCTGAGACTTTTTTTTTGGGGGATGTCTTATTTTCCATGAACAAGAATTCAAAATTTATTGTTGAACAAAAAAACATGTATTAATATCCTGTAGTGATTTCATCACAAACATCAGCATAAGCAGCCAAACTCTGAATTGCATAAAAAAATGCACTAGGTCTTATTTTCGGGGGATGTCTTATTTTCGGGGAAACAGTCGTTGTGATCTTTATTTTTATATTGTAATATGTAAAAAATGTTGTTATAGCTTTTAAGTGATCATTCTATTATAGCACCATTTTTTTCTCTAGAAAATTAACTATTACTGTTTTCTTTATTGGCAGAAAGAAGATGAGAACATTTCAAACAGTTTGGAATATTCAAAATGCTGAGGAACTGAAAGAATTATTGAACTCCGAATCATCTGAAATTTCATCTTGAAACTCCAAAGCTAATGTGGGAGTAACTGGGGTGAAGAGATGTAGGCGCTAGGGATGCATATTTTATGATAGTTCTGAATATAAATTAGAATATGGCCCCTAATGTACATGAAAAATGATTCACAAGGGACATAAATTATGCAACATCTATATAGCTGTAGCCCATGTTAAAAAAAGGATTACAGTAAGGTCAATTGTGTTATAAGGTGACACCATTTAAGAAACTTTTGATATAATGCACCTGTGTATTTCACACACAACTCTTAATTCCTACTTGAAATCATGAACTTAAACATTTTTAAGTAAGCACTGACTGCTTTCTTCCTTTACTTGCAAAGAAGCTTAATCCTGATAAACGTCATTAAATAAGTATAGGAAAAACTCAGAGAACGTTGTTATATTTCTGTACAATATTAGTTGGAACACTATACAATGGGGTTACCATGAATTCAGATTAGATATCACAATTATATTGGTAAGGTAATTTTTGAACATTGAATTAACCTTGGATCTATGAAAACATCTACTTTTGAACTACAGATGACCCAGAAAACACCTCAGCCTACTAGTTAAGGGGGTTGTCTCACCATGCTGTGCAGAGCCACAACCAGCTTTAGACTCACACTTTCTGGTTAGTCTGTGGGTGGTTATATAGCAGTGTTTGACATATCAGTTCTGCTCTGCCTGGCTGAGCTTTTACAGTGACATGAGCAGGAGGTTTATAAACTGAAGGGCACAAGGCTACAGAGCTCTAAAGGGTTAAAGCTTGTCAGTAAGTAATGTAAACAATCTTCCATCTTTTAAGATAAGGAACACAGTAGTGAGTGACCACTGCTGCCGCCTGTAAGAGCAGAGAGAGGTGCCCGTTAACTCGGAAAGCTTGTGTATGAATGTAAGAGGTAAGATCTGCTCCCAACTCTGAAAAGAAGCAAAATCAGAACACCAAAGTCTTTGGTAATAGTCTTCATTTATTTTTGCCTACAGGTTTAAAGCTATTCAATGAAACACTAATACCCTTTTGAATAAATTTACTACATTTTAGAATTGGTGATCACAGATGTTTTTTCTTTGCCATCTTCTTAGCTGAAACTGCAATAATTATTTATGTTGTATACATAGTGCAGTCAAATAGAGCAGACAAAAGAGATGGCACACCAAAAATACTGTCCATGCCGCAGGGGATGCAGTACTGATATATTATGAAGCATAAATGCAGGATGTATTGTCACCTCCTATACTAACTCTTAAAGGGATGTTCCCACGAGGGAAAGTCCACTGCACAGGTCAGCTCCTAGCTATCTGCGAGCTGACCGTGCATGAGAATGAGGAGGGCGGCGCTTGCGGCCTTCCTTCCTATCCACTTCACCTGAACAGAGCCAAGGGCACACACTTGACTATATTCAGAACTCCCATAGAAGGTAATGAAGAGGACACCTGCATGAGCCGCCCTCCTCATTCTCATGCACTTTTGACTCACAGCTAGTTGAGAGTCGACCTGTGCATTGGACTTTGGTACGTGAGAAAAGCCCTTTAACATTCCTTCAAGACTTAATTAATAATTCTCATGAGATACATATAATCATGTGTGATTGTCCCTATTTTATATACCCAAGCAAGTAACCTCTGGTAACCAAAAATAAAACACATTACATTTTAATATCTAGTAACCCCCATCCCCCACCCCCCCCCAAAAAAAAAAAAAAAAATAAATAAATTGACATTCAGAAACCAGGTACAAAAGGGTGTTCCACTGGATAGGGGATAAGTGCTAGCTTAGTGGTGTTTCCAACTGCCTTGCTTAACTGTTTTTGTCAGTACTATAAAAATTAAATAGAGCTGCAGGGTGCTTGCTAAACCACCAGTCCTCCTAGCTATGATATTGCAAGTAAGGTTTGGTGATTTGTGTGGATCCCAATGTATCCCATTAGTTCTAGCACCATCTTATATTTTTCATCTAAGTAGTTTTTTTTTTTTTTTTTTTTAAATGTGAGCAATGCAATACAAAGTAATGCCCACAACCCCTCCAATTTCCCTCGCCTTTATCCCCCGCCCCAGATCTTCAACATGACCCAATATACAAGTCTAGCATTTACCATCTAAACAGTTCATAGGTGACAAAGCTTTTGGTTGGAATATATATATTTAAAGGGGTTTTGCCAAGAAGTCATTTCCTTACCTGTTATCTGATCAGGAGACAAAATTAACTCAGCATGCTGAGGGTGAGAGAGAGGGGGTCTGAGCAGAGATGCAGAGACTACAATGTTTACACAAATAATTACATTAGAACCATTCTCTATACAAAAGGCAGGATATTTCTCCACAGTCCCTTGCAAGCTCCTTCATGTTCCCCCGTCTCGATAGAAGTGCATACGTGCAGCCCGGCCGATCAGTCCTGGTCGTGTCAAATGAAAAACTATCGGGAAAATAAGGGCTGTGCTCTCAAGGCTTATTTTTGTAATCACATATATTTGGAAGTGTTTAAAAACCCCATTTTGGGGATCCCCGTAAAATTACATCGTGGCAAAACCCCTTTAAGAAAGTAAATGTTACCATTCAATGCACAAGATTCGTTTGTTTTAGTTTCTTTTAACAGAAGCTGTGGCACTCTGTATAAAAACACTGTTTTCCGTATACTAATAATCTGGAACTCCTGAGTTGTGTGTATGGATAAAGGGTATAGAGACTTCCCTTCGTAGAAAAAAAAGGTTTTAATTCTCCAGAGAGAAGGCGTTCTTCACTGTAGAACGAAAATCTGTGGAATAGTTTCCTGGGGAGTGGCACGCAGGAACTGTAGAGATTTTCAAGAAAGGTTTTTATAAAACCCGGGAACAAAAAGAAAATTAATGCGTAGTGTAGGTAAAATTCTGGTCCTGGCCCGGGGGGGCTTGGGGTCAATATAGGGAAAAAGGGGACAGGTTGGTTTTGCCTTGTGGGTTTCGGGGCATTCCCAGTGGGACCCGGGGCTTTAAGTCCTTTTCTTCCCCTCACCCCCCCTTTTCCCCACCCTTTGGTTAAACTCGAGGGGACATGTGTCTTCTTTAAACCCTACTAACATTATATGTAACTTAAGAATAACATTATGTATATTAGTGGCTACATTCAGGTCTGGTGTTTGTTTTTTTTAAAAGAGATCTATGTGTAATTAGTCCAGATAACACCTATGAAGTTAATAGTGGAGTATTTTATAGTTCTTGTTAGTAATGGTAACTAAGTGATGAGCCGTTAGCTGCATGTCTCTAAGATTGACCAAAAACTTTTCGCTTTTTTTACAGCAGTGTCAACAATTAAAATATTGACATGAATTACTTTTTATATATGTAATTGAAAAAGACATAGGTTAAAATTATAGCAGCTAACATTGCAAAAACCTTTTTTCCGATTAAAAACATTGGGAAATTCACAGCAAATGTAGAAATGATCTACAAAAAAAAGATCTAAAAATAAATGTACTGTAGATGAGAAAATTCCTAAAGAAAATGACATGTCATAAGGTAATCTGAAAGCAACAGGACGTGAGATTCAACTTCATTAAATTAGATTTGCTCACAGGCTCAAAGAAAGCATCAAACATCTTTCTTCTCAGGTGTGTTAATTAATTTAAGTTTCTTATCAGTCTCCTAAAGGCAAGGAAACTGAATGTGACTCCGTTCAGCAAAATATGCAACATCTTCAGATATATTCAGATAAGTTCAAGAGACCTAGGACTTTGCGTAACCTATTGGATGTACGTTTTCCCCAAGTCCAAACGTTCACTGAGCCTAACATATACTTTTTAGTAAGCCCAAAAAGAAAATCCTCTGGAACGCTTTTTGGGGTGTTTGCCCCTCATCAGGATAGAATCCTAGCTCTTTCCCCTTAGCTTATTGGAATACATTTAAATTTCAGTGGCGTGATCATGACTTATAAGGCTCTACACATCTTTATTAAATTTGGGGAAAAATTTTTCCCCCCCTTTTTACTAATCAAAAAGCCTCTCCCAATCTAGCGGTATTCTCCCCTGACTGATGGGGGGCGTCGTATATGAATATCTTGTATGGTTTACTCCTAATCACATTCCATGTTTCAGTAAGTGAGACATGACTTGATTAATATTACATCTACTCTACCACTGACTAAAGTCTTGTTCTGTAACGAGTGCATTTAGGAAAAACCCTTTGCACACAGTTTTTGGGGGACGGGCGACTGGACACCATTGTGAAGCCTACTTTTGCGAAGAGTTTTAGTCAATCCCCCAACTGACCCCTTTAAATGGATACTTATAATCCTTATACCTTTGTAAAAGGAAAGGAAAAGCAGGGCCACCTTGTGAACAGGTCCAAAAAAGGGCAACTATGAGACATTAGGAGACACATTGAAGCTGATAATGTCCCACAATTTTGGACTGGAAGATTAAGTATGAAAATTAATAAACAATAATTATTTTTTTTATTTGCCCAGCTTACTTTGCTTAAAGGGGTGTTCCCACCATAGATTTTGATGGCTTATCGTTAGAATGTACCATCAAAGTCTGAAAGGTACGAGTCCCACCTTTGGTTCACCCTTTTGGGAACGGCCCTTTTAAAAAGTTATGGACCCAATAGGGCCCAGTGTGCTTGTGCATGACTCTCATTCTGTTCTATGGGAGTTCCGAGCACAGACGTACTGTACTTGGAACTCCCATAGAACAGAATGGAGAGTCATGCACAAGCACGACTGGCTCTCTATTCTGCTCCATAACTTTCAAGGGCCCGTTCCTGAGATAGGTTCTGGTCCCAGAGGAGGTTAATGTTAATAAAGGCACAGTTTCAGAAGAGGAAAATCGTTTTAGGTTTGGGTGCTGTTGTTGTAGGTGACAATTAGTAAAATTTTCTTTTATATTTCTCTACTTGCCGTAAGTCAGTGGAGGATTAACAAAACACCCAAAAGGGAAAGAGATCCGCTCACCTGCTATGAACAATCCCAAACGAAGACACGGCCGCAGATCAAGCAGCAAGAAAAGTAGAAAGCCAGTTGGGAAACAATGATTAAAACTTTTTCTTTATTGTAGCAGTTAAAAAACAATTCAACACATTTCAAAGCAATGGTTCAAATGTAGAAGTACGCTGACGCTTTTCGGACAGATGAACTGTCCTTAGTCATAGCATAATTCAGTATGCTTAGTCATACGTCATATGTCAAAGGAGAGTAAGTAGGTTCAACTATTTAGATGTTACTTAAAATATTGAACCTCCATCTAAGAATATGATCACAGAGAACAAAATTTGTGTTAATTTTTACTTGTGGCCTGGCTATTAAAAGAGGGAAAGAGATGAAATTTCTGTTGATTTGTGTAAGAGTCTGTTGTCCAAGTTGTACCTGTACAATTGTGAAAAACTTCTAGAAAACATACGTACAGCAGAAGAGTGGTAGTATTAGGGTATGTTCACACAGCGTTTTTAAATACGTCTTTGGGTACGTTTTACGTACCAAAAAACGTACCTAAAGTTTTTTTTTAAAAACAATTTGAGGCAGTTCTATTGACCCAAATGTAAAAATGTAAAAATCCTTTGTAGATACGTTTTTGTATTGTGTAAAAGGGATGTGTTCAAAGAAGTCATGTCAATTTTCTTGATTTTTTTTCCGCTTCGATCCCCATAGGAAACAATGGGGTATGTTTTTGGAGGCTCAAAAGTGTACACTTTCTGGTACATTTTTGGATGCGTTTTACGCATCCGAAAAATGTACAAGGTGGGCCATTTATGTGGATACACCTAAATAAAATGTGAATGTTTGGTTAATCAACTTCCCGTTTGTGGCACATTGTATATGGGAATATTGCCATTTTGAAGTCGGCCATTTGGATCCAACTTTATTTTTTCCAAGGAAAAAGGTCATGTAAAACACATCGTTATTTTTAGAATTTCCCCAAAAAAAACATGGGTGTGCTTGGTTTTAACATAACTTTATTTTTCAAAAATTATTTACACGTTTATGACACTTAAAAATGTGTTCAAAATCTTCCCCTTGTGTTGGATTATAAAGAAAACCCCTTCTCCCCCCTTGCACACTGATAGCAACAACGTAAAGAAGTGTACAAGGCTTCCATATCCGTTGTTTCAATGCTGACTCCGTTCTTTTACAAAAGACAATTCCCTTAGATGACCCCAAAAATAAAAGTCTAAAGGGGGCAGATCGGGGGGAACCCTTTGGGGCCCTTCAAATGGCCCATGACACCAATCCACATTCCTCTTGACACTGATCAGGTAAGAATGCTCGGACCTTACACCCATAATGAGGTGGGGGCACCATCTTGCTTGGAAAAACACCAGGGAACCTTGCCATCTTCAGTGCATAAAGAGGGCAACACATCATCATGTAGCAATTTCATATATCCAATGTGCATTGTAGGGTTTCCATTGATGAAAATAGCCCCACTATCTTTGTACCCCATTATGTACCATACCACACCATACCATAAATTTTGTGTCCCAACAGATCCTTGGAGGAACTATCCACTTGGTTAGTGTCTGACCAATAGCTGTGGTTTAGTTTGTTAACGTCCCACCATTCACCAACAAAAGTTATGCCTCATCACTGACATATTGTTCCTGTTAAAACTGAGGTCCCTGTTTCCAATTTTGTTTTGCCCATTCCGCAAACCTCAGTGTGCTGATCTGGGTCATCCTCGTTGAGATGCTGCAGCACGAAAAGGATTTTGTAAGGTGCCATTTGTGAGTATGTAATATCCGCCGAAGGAATGTTCGGACTGATTCCAATCTCCAGGACATGCGGCCGAGTGCTACGCTGTGGGCTCTTGCTGGATGAAGGTAGGAACAGCCACTGATTTTTCTTCATTGTGACAGGTTTCTTGCGTATGCCACATTATTGGCAATCCAACACTGAACCTGTTTCACGAAGTTTGGCAAACAGTTTGCCAGCTGTAGCATGGGAGATGGGTGGTCTCATAGGGTGTCTTGCATTGAAATCTGCTGCAATGACCCGGGTACTGCGTTCACCAGACATCAACACAATTTCTATCCTCTCCTCACGTTTTAACCAGCTGCAACAACGTCAATGGCTGTAAAAAAGAGAAAAGTGCCGTAAATTAAATCGTCTCACTTACTAGTGTATATCTGGTTCGTCTCTGGTCTCTGCTAGTACCATGTGATGGCTGAGCACGGAAATCCCAGCTAACTAACTCCCCGCCTGGAAAACAAAGTGATGTATCCTCAAGGCAGTTAATCCCCAGCTTACACACGCCCTCAGACGGGACCGTAAGATTTTAACGATGGCTCAGCTTCTCTTAAAAATTAAACACATTTATTTTCCATTTTCGTTTAAAATAGTATGGTACATTTGAGCCGGAAGGATAGATACACTGCTTATGCAGCTACCTCGCACACGCTTTTTTATACAGATCTTCATACAAAGTCTTAGTCTATGTGCAAATGAACTCGGCTCCATTTTGTTCCTAAGTTCTAGTAGGTGTGGTTACAAGATGTTAACCCTTGCTATACGTGTCGTGAGTGGTAGCTGCATTATGCAGTTTATATACCCTGCCGGCTCAAATGTAGCATAATATATTAGACAAAATGGTAAAAATTGTTTATTTTTTTAAGAGAAAGCTGGAGCAATCGTTAATATCTATCTGAGGGCGTTGTAAGCTGGAATACCTACCTTGAGTAAACAAAGAGAAACTTGTAAATAACTCAGGAAGGAATAAAGTTACGTTAAAACCAAGCACACCATTGTTTTTTCTTGTGAAATTCTCAATAAGTTTAATGTGTTACATGACCCTCTTCCCATTGGAAAAAATAAAGTTGGATCCAAAATGTCCGACTTCAAAATGGCTGCCATGGCCAACACCGATCTTGAAAAGTTTTCCCCCTCCCATATACTAATGTGCCACAAACAGAAAGTTGATATCACCAACCATCCCAGTTTATTTAGGTATTTCCATATAAATGGCCCAACCTGTATTGGTTTCAAATGTGAATTTCTGATACTAATAGTAGGGTGGTATTGGTTAATTTGAAAGAAAACTTATTGAAAAACAGATCCAAAAATGCATCAAATATATGTATCCAAAAGTGTATTGCACATGTGTTTTTGGATACTTTTTTTTATGCAGTTTAGGTTTGATTTTCAATACGGTAATTTATATATTGAAAAAACATATTGAACACGTATTCAACGCGCCGTGTGAACATACCCTTATATGTACAAATACATATCCAAGTTCAAGTGGGATGTGAATATAAAATAGTAACTCAGCTATAATACAATGTGTTATAACACACAATAAAAACTAATGTTGTCACTGATGTTATAGAATCCTTAGATTCACAGAGTAACTTCAAGGGTTTATGTGAAAATCATCAGTTACTTGTTGCTACTCTGTATAGTTTAGTAATCAGTCAAGCATTTCATAGTTTTACTATTTTTATCTTATGAGCTCACATCAGTCAAAATGTTCTTAATTTTTTGGGAGTGATTTCATTTCAGTAGAAGATGCCATAAGCACAAACATTTTATGATTATGTTATAGGACATCACAATGACATGTTAATACTTTATATTCAATTTTATTGTTGCATTCTAGGAGCCATTACTTTGTCTTTTCATCAGCATATGTATAGGGTGGCTTGTTGTCTGTGGGACAAGTTCGATTTTTCAGTGGTATAATTTTAGGTTACCTATAACTCATTAACTTTTATTTGTTTATTATTATTTATTTTTTAGAGAGACGGCAACAATTTCAACTTTAAAAAAAACAATTGTCACAACATATATTATTCCATATTAATAACATTTTAACTTTATTCTACTGGTTGTTATGTTGTCAAAAAATATTTTTTCAGCACTGCATTATCATTCATCTTTGAAGCTTTCTGAGGGCTTTTTTGTCCCATTGTACTTTAAACATTTTAAAGTACAATGAAGGATTATTTTTATTAAAAAAATATTGAGGGTTAATGGTGGTAAAAAAAAATCTTCCTTTATGTTTTTTCTTTTATCTTATTTTTTTCTACCTCCCTACATAAGGTATGAATGACAAATGAACTTTTCTGTATGGACCATTAAAAATACAGCAATGTCAGATATGTTTTTGAAGTTTTGTTTTTAGTAGAAAAATGCCTTTATTTTAACTTTGAACCTATTTTCTCACATTTTTGTTTATTTTTTTAGTCCCAATTCTGTAGTAGTGTTTCAATCATTTAAAGACTGAAACTAGGTTCAAAAAGGGGCCCAGTTTGAACCTATTCAGGGAACAGACATTCTGTTATGTTTATTTTATTCATACTTTCGAAACCTGCTATTTAGACTTAAAGGGAATGTGTCATCAAAAAATGAGTCATTGTTTAAGTCCCATTTTTATGTTAAACACATTTTTTAGGAATTTTTGGTTGTTTCTTTTTAATTTTTCATTTCACTTTCAATATTTTTTAATAAATCTTAAGTCTTGCATTTTCACTTGACCCACTAGGCATTGTTTGCACTGCTTTTAATCAGCAGACAGAAAGATGCTATTTACGAGCACATCATGCAGTAGGTAGACTTAAGACTAACTCAGGTGTAGCCCATTCACTTCTATAGGAGAGTTTTCCTTTCAAGGCATCTCCTGTGACCTGGGGAAAAGTCAGTGTGCAGGTAAGTGAAAGGGTGAACTGTGACTATCTCCTATTGTGACTGGTGGGATCCTGTGTTATCTATTCACTCTGGTGTCTCCTTTCAGTTTGACCTCTTTGTGCAGATAATGAGCAGACAGCTGAGAATCGTTAACTGTACAAACAGGAAGTATCGAAGACTATTATTAGCTTATTGGCCAAAGTGAAAACTCTGCAGACTCGTTAAATTTTTTTTATTAAAAATATTGGACGTGATATTAAAAAAAAAAAAAAATACAAACAAAATTCTTAAAAATGTGTTGAAGATAAAAATTTGAGTTAAAGAATAAGTCATTTTTGATGACACATTCCCTTTAAGAAGTACTGCACTAAAAAAGAGAGATCAACAATATACTGAATGTTGCTTAAAAGGTTCTCATGTTATATGCTTGTTACTACAGCATGTCAAACTATTACATGTCAAAGCACTTTAAATGATCAGGATTTGTAATAGAGTAAAGCTTCAGATGTGTTTTCCCCCCTAACTGTGCTTGATTTTGTTGAAGACTATACTTTTTGAGGATAAAAAAAATCTATTCTCAGATTATTCCTTTATCCTTTTTTTTCTTGTTGCCATGGAAGCCTATGACTGACAGCATTTGGAGACATATATCACAAGTTTACATTTTTAATATGGTAGCCTAGATCATCATTAATCGCAGGACATGTTGATTCAAGACAAATGTTGAGGACACGTAAAATGGTTTCAAAATCTTTTATCATGTATACAGTATCTGCAGGTTACTCTAGGTTCTCAGAATCTCATGACTAGAATTATTTGCAATGTTAGGTGAGTTTTTTTGGCCATAGATCAGTGTTTCTGACACATATAAATTTGTCATGAATACACACTATGCTATCCCCATACTACAGGTTGAGAACCTCGGTACTTAACAACCTGTTAAGCTTTTACCAATATGTAATCATGACAATTAAAACCGTTGTAATGAGGTCATTTAGTGTTCCAGTAAATCTGACCTCAAGAATAGGGCTGAAAGCCTTCATCTTCTGTAAAACTTAGTGGAACCTATGATGAGAAGCAATAAATTCAAATGTGAACAAGGCTTGAGTGAAGATGAGTTTGTGGTTTTGTTGCTTTACAATTCATTGTTTACTGAGCCTAAGGGGGTATTCTCATTTCATTGATTTGCTTTAAACATGTAGGCAAAGATAAATAAAGACTATTACCAAATACAGTGTTGTTCTGGTTTTGCTTCTTTTCAGAGTTACAGCAGCTCTTATTTCCTGTTTTTCCACACAGACTTCCCTTGTTAGCAGCCACCTCTCTCTGCTCTCAGAGGCTGCATCAATGACCAGGATGGTGATGTCACTCTCTATGTTCCTTATCTTGAAATTTGGGAGCTTGTTTACATTACTTACTGACAAGCTTTAACCCTTTAGAGCTATGTAACCTTGTGCACTACAGTTTTCAAACCTCCTGCACTCATGTTGCTCTATCAAGATCACTTAGGAATAGAAGAGCTGATATGCCAATCACTACTACAGAAACACCCACAGCCTAACAAAGAAGTGTGGGCCTGAAGCTGCATTTGGCTCTGTAAGACAGCATGGTGAGACAACCTCCTTAAGATTTAATAAATCTTATCCTTAAAGGGAACCTGTCACATAGATTATGCCCCCCTTGCATAGGGCAGCACAAGCTAATGACCGACATGATGTGTCCCTTATTCTGTAAGACACAGTAGTTTTAGAAATTGTTGGTCGACCGGTGCGAGAAAAGTTAAGTTCGAGTCGAACTTCACGATTCTTTAGAACTCGAGCCGAACCGAACATTTTACTGTTCATTTGAGTAAATGTTCGCATTCTACATCGCGTTCAACATGTTATGTTGATAGCATTAAATCAGTGTAAAGTGCACCTGAAAGTACGATCCTCTCAAAAATCTGCTGTCAGGTATACCTTGCATATTAAACATAATGCGCCTAAAAAGGCAAAATCAAGGCACATAGCATATCATTGGTAGTGTATGTAATGCGCCTTTCGAGGTGCATTGTACACAGAGGTGCATAACATATCATTGGTAGTGTATGTAATGCGCCTTTCGAGGCACCTGGCGCACAGAGGTGCATATCATATCATTGGTAGTGTAAGTAATGCGCCTCGAAAGGCGCATTACATACACTACCAATGATATGCTGTGTTATGGAGGTGCATAGGGTATCATTTTTAGGCGCATTTCGATGTGTCGTACCTAGCGTATAATGTGCCTAGTTTGTACTGTTTTGGACATGCCCCATTAGTGGGGTAGAAACCCTACTGCCGTATGGGCCCGGCCAGAGGGGGTCCCCGCCGTCGCCACAGCCCAGGCCCCGCCCCCCATGCAACCAAGCAAGTAAAGGTACAGAGATTTAGACCGTTAGGTCTTCTCTCTGTACCATAGAACAAAGTGGCTGGTCAGGAGGTGGCCCGCGCTGCAAGTAAACACAATAGTTTTTCATTCCTTAGAGTGGAGTCTCTTACTTCCTGCAGCAGCATCACCGCACCGAACGGAGCAGTCGCCCCCGTCCCTCCTCCCTCCGGCTGCCGGTGACTCCATCTAATTAATCAGTTAGTCCACGGCCCTGTGGGCGGGGCATCACTGATCACCCGGCAGCCAGAGGTAGGAGGGGGTGACTGCTCCTTCGTGCAGAGCTGCTGCTGCAGAAGTAAGGAACAACTCAATCTATTAATGTAAACCTATTGTGGATAACTAACTTGCAGCCGCGGCCCCTGTTTATAAGTCAGGCCACTTCAAAGTCCTCGTGGGGCCCCACTGAAGGCCTCCAGGGATGTGGGGCCCCTTACTCAAGGCTCCAGGGATGTGGGGCACCCACCTCAAGGGCCCCAGGGATGTGGGCCCCCACTCAAGCCCCAAGGGATGGGTGGGCCCCACTGAGGCCCCAGGATGTGGTCTCCCACTGAGGCCCCAGGGATGTGGGGCTCCCACTGAAGGCCCGCAGGGATAGGGGCCCCCACTGAAGGCCCCATGGATGTGGGCCCCCACTGAAGGCCCCAGGGATTTGGGGTCCCCCGCTGAAGGCTCCGGGATATTTGGGCCCCCGCTGAAGGCCCCAGGGATGTGGGGCCTCCCCTCAAGGTCCCTGGGATTTTTATGGTACCCCCCGCTCAAGACCCTGGATTTGCGGGTGCCCCACTCAAGGCCCTAAGATTTGTGGGAGCCCTGCAAATCCCAAGGGCCTTGAGCTTGGTCCCACAAATCCCATGGACCTTGAGCGGGGTCCCACAAATCCCAGGGACCTTGAGCGGGGGCCCCACATGCCCGGGGCCTTCATCGGGGGCGCCGCATCCCTGGGGCCTTCAGCGGGGGGCGTCGCATCCTGGGCCTTCAGCGGAGCCCCTACACCCTGGGGCTTTCAGCGGGGGCCCCCACATCCCTGGGACTTCGCGGGGGCCCCCACATCCCTGGGGCCTTCAGCGGGGGCCCCACATCCCTGGGGCCTTCAGCGGAGGGCACTCACATCCCTGGGCCTTCAGCCGGGGGCCCCATACATTCCTGGGGCCTTTCAGTGGGGGGCCCCCACATTTCCTCGGGGCCTTCAGTGGGGGCCCCCACATTCCTGGGGCCTTCAGTGGGGGGCCCACATCCCTGGGCCCTTCAGTAGGGCCTCCCACATCCGGGCCTTCAGTGTGGAGCCCCCTCAATCCCTGGCTCAATGGCCCCTAAATTTTGTGGGGCCCTGCAAACCCAAGGGCCTTGAGCTGGGTTCCCACAAATCCCAGGGACCTTAAGGCGGGTTGGGGGGGATGGTGGTCCCACACAATCCCATGGACCTTGAGCGGGGCCCCCCACATCCCCGGGGCCTTCATTGGGAGGCTCCACATCCCTGGGGCCTTCATAGGGCCCCCACATCCCCTGGGGCCTTCAGTGGGGGCCCCCACATCCCTGGGCACCAAGGCCCCTAAGAATTTGGGGGCCCCTGCAAATCCCAAGGGCCTTGAGCAGGGTCCCACAAATCCCAGGGAACCTTGAGCGGGGTCCCCACAAAATCCCAGGGACCTTGAGCGGGGGCCCCACACCCTGGGGCCTTCAGGCGGGGGCGCCGCATCCCTTGGGGCCTTCACGGGGGCGGGCCACATCCCCCTGGGGCCGTTCAGCGGAGGCCCCTACATCCCTTGGGCCTTCAGCGGAGGCCCCTACATCCCTGGGGCCTTCAGCGGGGCCCCTAGAATTCCCATGGGGGCCTTTCAGGCGGGGGCCCCCACATCTCCCTGGGCCTTCAGGGGGGCCCCACATCCCTGGGCCCTTCGCGGGGGCCCCCACATCCCTTGGGCCTTCAGCTGGTGCCCCACATCCCAGGCGGGGGCCTTCATTGGGTGCTCCACATCCCTGGGGCCATTCTAGTAGTGGCCCCCACATCCCTGGTGAGCCTTCATGGGGCCCCACATCCTGGGGCTCAAGGCCCCTAGATTTGTGGGGCCCTGCAAAGACCAAGGGCCTTGAGTCTGGGCCCCACAATTCCCAGGGACCTTGACGTGGTCCCACAAATCCCAGGGACCAGAGCGGGTCCCACAAATCCCAGGGGCCTTGAGGCGGGGTCCCCACAAATCCAGAGGACCTTGAAGCGGGGTCCCACAAAATCTCCCAGGAGCCATGGAGCGGTATCCCACAAATCCCAGGGACCTGAGCGTGGTCCCACAAATCCCAGGGGCCTTGAGCGGGGGTCCCACAATCCCAGGGGCCCTTGGAGCGGGGTCCAGCAAATCCCAAAGGACCATTGAGTGGCCTCACTGGACCTGTGGAGCCCCACACGGCTGAGGGAGAGGGAGGCCCATGATTTTGATGAGCCCCACACAGCAGGGGAGGTAGGGAAACATGGAGTGGGCCCCACTCAAGTTTTTTCCTCCATGTGGGGCCCACTTCAAGTTCTCCCTCTTCTAAACCCACCAGGTGGGCCTAATACAAGGCGTACCAACCTACGAGGGACCCTATAAAACTAACGACCAGTGAACCAAAGGGGCAATTATTACTATTTGGGCACACTTAAACCTCATGGATGGGAATTTGTACATTGAAAGCGGGTGTATATGATACAAAGTGAGGATTCTCATGGTGTTTGTGTTTTGAATACTGGCATGGTAGAATTCCTCATGTGGCCAGGACCTGATGGAGAAGAAAAGGGAACGAGAACGAACCTTATCAGATGTCACCTTTGAGTCACTAAATGTAACTGCACTGTGTTAACTTAATCGGCCACTATGGCCACATGTAGGAAAACTGTTCTAGATGTAGGACTGATGTTTTATGCCCGTAAGCAACCAATCAGATTCCTCCCCACTTTATTTTTTAAAATAGTGCACTGAAAGAAAATAACGCTGGGAACGCTGATGATTGCAATGAATCTCTGATTGGGTTGCTATGGGCAACAAGGAAATTTAGACCTATACAGTTTTAATGCATTTTCCCCATATAAGGTCACTGTAATGGGCGTGGTAAAATTGTTGTTATTGCGCTTGGATTATAATTCAGTAACAGTTATTGTGGCATTATTCTGCCATCTCTATAGTGGAAGATATGTGGTGATGATGTTGTGAGTATTACTGAGCATACCACTATTGTAATTGTGTTGTTGTTTTATGGTAATAATCGGCCTTAGACACGTGGTTAATCAGTAACATTATAGTGGTATTATCATCCATACATAGTGATATGTGGCGGGTATTGTATTAAATTGGTGTTTTGTCTGGTATATTGGTCTTGGTAGCTGGTTTGGTCAGGTATATCGTGTGACATTGGTATTGCTGGCCCTTGTATACACACTGACCCACACATATAGATAAACTGTATGCTGGAAAATTCAGCAAGAACTCCAGTCCAAGACAAAGCGCAATTGCATCTTTTTTTTTTTTCTGGGGTTGGTTGTAGAACGTGGTTTGTGGTGGGGCGGGGCAATTGGGTTGACAGGGGGTGGGGTAATAGGGTGGGTTTGATAGGGGACGGGGTTGACAGGGGGCGGATTAACAGGGGGCCCAGCGCTTAGCTGTAGGGGCCCTGAAATTTCTGATGGCAGCCCTGGTTATGGATGGTAATTCCAGCTTCTTCTCACCTGGATAGGTATAAAAATTATCCCAAACATCTTCTCCCATTGACTTTAACCCCTTAAGGACCCAGCCAGTTTTGGCCTTCCTGACACAGCTATTTTGAAATCTGACCTGTGTCACTTTATGTGAGAATAACTTTTTAATGCTTTACCTATCCACATGATTCAGAGATTGTTTTCTCGTGACATATTGTGCCTTAAGTTAGTAAGAAATTTTGGTCCATACAATACTCGTTTATTTGTGAAAAATTTCAAAATATCGTGAAATTTTGGAAAAATTTTCAATTTATAAACTTCAAAAATTTCTCCTTCTAACACAAACAGTAATACCAAACAAAATAGTTTATAAATAGCATCTACCATATGTCTTCTGTATGTTGGCATCATTTTTTAAAAATTTTTCAATATTTTATAGGACGTTAGGAGGCTTACAATTTTAATAGCAAATTCTCAAATTTTCAAGAAAATTACAAACACAGATTATTTTAGGGACCACTTCAGTTGACATGTAAAATTGACGGGCCTGTATATTAAACACCCCCATAAATCACCCCATGTAAGAAACTACACCCTTCAAAGTATTTAAAACAGCACTTATAAAGTCTGTTAACCCTTTGGGTGTTTCACAGGAATACATGGAAAGTGGTGGTAAAATTACTAAATTTCATTTTTTTGGGCCAATTTTCAATTTCAATCTATTATTTCATGGAATTTAGTATATGTTAATAGAAAAACACAACTCAATATAAGTTTCCCTAAGTCTGCTGTTTTCAGAAATATATTATATGTGGCTCTAGATTGTTATTTGACTCAACCACGGACTCAGAATTGATTGAGCACCAACTGGATTTTTGCGCTATCATTTCATTATGACATTGTATAGGTACCATATCGGGTTTGCTGACACCTAAAGGTGCAAAAAACTAAAAATCAACCCTAAAATGACCCCATTATAGAAACTACACCCCTCAAGGAATTCATCAAGGGGTGTAGTGAGTTTATTGACCCCACAGGTTTTTCACAGAAATTTCTGGAATCGGGTTTGTAAAAATAAAAAATTTAAAAAATTTTTCCAGAAATTTGCACAATTAACCTGAAATTTTTCATTTTCACAAAAAAAGGAGGGGAAAAAGCACCCCAAAACCTGTTGCCCAGTTTCGTCTGAGTAAGGCAATACCCCATATGTGGTCAAAAAAACATATACGGGGCACGTGGTGAGTCTTAGAAGGGAAGGAGCGCTATTTGGCTGTGGGAGTGCAAAATAAGGTGGACTGGCTGGAGGCCCTCATGTTGCATTTGCAGACCCCCCAAGTTCCAGAACGGAAGAAAATACCCAAAATTGACCCCATTTTGGAAACTACACCCCTCAATGAATTCATCAAGGGGTATAGTGTGCCTTTTGACCCCACAGGTTTTTCACAGAAATTTCTGGAATCCGGTTGTGAAAATGAAAAATTACAATTTTTCCAGAAAATTGCACAATTAACCTGAAATTTTTCATTTTCACAAAAAAAGGAGGGGAAAAAGCACCCCAAAATCTGTTGCCCAATTTCTTCCGAGTAAGGCAATACCCCATATGTGGTCAAAAAACATATACGAGGCACGTGGTGAGTCTTAGAAGGGAAGGAGCGCTATTTGGCTGTGGGAGTGCAAAATAAGGTGGACTGGCTGGAGGCCCTCATGTTGCATTTGCAGACCCCCCCAAGTTCCAGAACGAAAGAAAATACCCAAAATTGACCCCATTTTGGAAACTACACCCCTCAATGAATTTATCTAGGGGTATAGTGTGCCTTTTGACCCCACAGGTTTTTCACAGAAATTTCTGGAATCCGGTTGTGAAAATGAAAAATTACAATTTTTCCAGAAAATTGCACAATTAACCTGAAATTTTTCATTTTCACAAAAAAAGGAGGAGAAAAAGCACCCCAAAATCTGTTGCCCAATTTCTTCCGAGTAAGGAAATACCCCATATGTAGTCAAAAAACATATACGAGGCACGTGGTGAGTCTTAGAGGGAAGGAGCGCAATTTGGATGTGGGAGTGCAAAAAAATGTGGACAGGCGGGAGGCCCTCATGTTGCTTTTGCAGACCCCCCCCCAGTTCCAGAACGAAAGAAAATCCCCAAAAAATTGACCCTTTTTGGGAAAAACTACAACCCCTCAATGAATTCATTAGGGGTATAGTTGTGCCTTTTGACCCCACAGGTTTTTCACGAAATTTCTGGAAATCCGGTTGTGAAAATGAAAAATTAAAATTTTTTTCCAGAAAATTGCACAAATTTAACCTGAAATTTTTTCATTTTACAAAAAAAGGAGGGAAAAAGCACCCCAAAATCTGTTGCCCAATTTCTTCCGAGTAAGGCAATACCCCATATGTGGTCAAAAAACATATACGAGGCACGTGGTGAGTCTTAGAAGGGAAGGGAGCTATTTGGATGTGGGAGTGCAAAATAAGGGGGAAATGGCTGGAGGCCTCATGTTGCATTTGCAGACCCCCCCAAGTTCCAGAACGAAAGAAAATACCCAAAATTTTTACCCCATTTTGAAACTACACCCTCAATGAATTCATCTAGGGGTATAGTGTGCCTTTTGACCCCACAGGTTTTTCACAGAAATTTCTGGAATCCGGTTGTGAAAATGAAAAATTACAATTTTTCCAGAAAATTGCACAATTAACCTGAAATTTTTCATTTTCACAAAAAAAGGAGGGGAAAAAGCACCCCAAAATCTGTTGCCCAATTTCTTCCGAGTAAGGCAATACCCCATATGTAGTCAAAAAACATATACGAGGCACGTGGTGAGTCTTAGAAGGGAAGGAGCGCTATTTGGCTGTGGGAGTGCAAAATAAGGTGGACTGGCTGGAGGCCCTCATGTTGCATTTGCAGACCCCCCCAAGTTCCAGAACGAAAGAAAATACCCAAAATTGACCCCATTTTGGAAACTACACCCCTCAATGAATTCATCTAGGGGTATAGTGTGCCTTTTGACCCCACAGGTTTTTCACAGAAATTTCTGGAATCCGGTTGTGAAAATGAAAAATTACAATTTTTCCAGAAAATTGCACAATTAACCTGAAATTTTTCATTTTCACAAAAAAAGGAGGGGAAAAAGCACCCCAAAAATCTGTTCCCCAAATTTTCCCTTCCGAGTAAGGCAATACCCCTATGTGGTCAAAAAACATATACGAGGCACGTGGTGAGTCTTAGAAGGGAAGGAGCGCTATTTGGCTGTGGGAGTGCAAAATAAGGTGGACTGGCTGGAGGCCCTCATGTTGCATTTGTAGACCCCCCCATGTTCCAGAACGGAAAAAAAAATTACCCAAATTGACCCCATCTTGGAAAACTACACCCTCAAAGATTCATTTTGGGGGTTTAAAAGTGTGCTTTTTGGACCGTAGAGGTGTTTTTTATAGATAATTTACATTTGAGGTATAAGGTGAAAATCACAATTATCCTGTATTTATTCCATACCTTTTAACAATAACAGCGACACACCGTGCGCAAAATTGAAAAATCAGATTCCAATTTTTCTGCCATGTCTCCCCGTTCTAGGGACACCCCACATGTCACCCTAGAATTTGGCTGCCCCGTGAAACACGCCATGGATAAGACATAGCAATTTTGCACATGACAGGCCTATTTTGCTGAAATTACACAGCATTCCTGACAATTGTACATGCTGTGATGTGAAAAAAAATTTTAAAACACCCCAAAGTGACCCCACTTTGGGAACGTACACCCCTAAGGAACTTTTTTTAAGGGGTTTTTGTAATTCAAATTTTGAACAGACGGGTGTTTCATAAAATTAATTCACAGACATTATTATGCATAAGAAAGGCAAAAAATGCAAACTGACATTTATGCGTAATTCGCCATCTTACTGCACAATAACAGCGGCACGCCTTGCGCAAAATTGAAAATTCAGATACCCAATTTTTCTGCAATGTCTCCCCGTTCTAGGGACACCCCACATGTCACCCAAGATTTTGGCTGCCCCCTGCAACACGCCAGGGAAAGAGAACTTTAGCAATTATGCGCATGACACGCCTAGTTTGCAGAAATACACAGCATGTCCTGACAATTGTACATGCTGTGATGTGAAAAAAAATTATAAAACACCCAAAAGTGACCCCACTTTAGAACGTACACCCCCTAAGGAACGTTTTAAGGGGTGTAATTCAAATTTTGAACAGACAGGTGTTTCATAAAATTAATTCACAGACATTATTATGCATAAGAAAGGCAAAAAATGCAAACTGACATTCGTAATTCGCCATCTTACTGCACAATAACAGCGGCACGCCTTGCGAAAAATTGAAAAATCAGATACCCAATTTTTCTGAAATGTCTCCCCGTTATTGGGACACCCCACTTGTCACCCTAGATTTTGGCTGCCCCTTGAAACACGCCTTTTGGAGGAACATAGCAATTATGCGACAACAGGCCTAGTTTGCTAAAATTTACACAGCAAGGGTCCTGACAATTGTACATGCTGTGATGGGGAAAAAAAATTATAAAACACCCAAAAGTGACCCCACTTTAGAACGTACCCCCCCAAAGGGAAAACGTTTTAAGGGGTGTAATTCAAATTTTGAACAGACAGGTGTTTCAAAAAATTAATTCACGACATTATTATGCATAAGAAAGGAAAAAAATGAAAACTGGACATTTATGCGTAATTCGCCATCTTACTGCTCAATAACAGCGGCACGCCTTGCGCAAAATTGAAAAATCAGATACCCAATTTTTCTGCAATTTTCTCCCCGTTCTAGGGACACCCCAATGTCACCCTAGAATTTGGCTGCCCCCTGAAACACGCCATGGAGAGAACATAGCAATTATGCGCAAACAGGGCTAGTTTGCTGAAATACACAGCATGCCCCTGACAATTGTACATGCGTGATGTGAAAAAAAAATTATAAAACCCCCAAAAGTGACCCCACTTTAGAACGTAACACCCCTAAGGAAACGTTTTAAGGGGTGTAATTAAAAATTTTGAACAGACAGGTGTTTCATAAAATTAAATCACAGACATTATTATGCATAAGAAAGGCAAAAAATGCAAACTGACATTTATGCGTAATTCGCCATCTTACTGCACAATAACAGCGGCACGCCTTGCGCAAAATTGAAAAATCAGATACCCAATTTTTCTGCAATGTCTCCCCGTTCTAGGGACACCCCACATGTCACCCTAGAATTTGGCTGCCCCCTGAAACACGCCATGGAGAGAAAATAGAAATTTTAGCGCACGACAGGCCTAGTTTGCTGAAATACACAGCATGTCCTGACAATTGTACATGCTGTGATGTGAAAAAAAATTATAAAACACCCAAAAGTGACCCCACATTAGAACGTACACCCCTAAGGAACATTTTAAGGGGTGTAATTCAAATTTTGAACAAAACAGGTGTTTAAATAAAATTAATTCACAGACATTATTATGCATAAGAAAGGCAAAAAAATGTAAACTGACATTTATGCGTAATTCGCCATCTTACTGCACAATAACAGCGGCACGCCTTGTGCAAAATTGAATAATCAGATACCCAATTTTTCTGCAATGTCTCCCGTTCTAGGACACCCACATTTTCACCCTAGAATTTGGCTGCCCCCTGAAACACGCCATGGAGAGAAACATAGCAATTATGCGAAACGACAGGCCTAGTTTGCTGAAATACACAGCATGTCCTGACAATTGTACATGCTGTGATGTGAAAAAAAATTATAAAACACCCAAAAGTGACCCCACTTTAGAACGTACACCCCCTAAGGAACGTTTTAAGGGGTGTAATTCAAATTTTGAACAGACAGGTGTTTCATAAAATTAATTCACAGACATTATTATGCAAAAAGAAAGGCAAAAATGCAAACTGACATTTATGCGGTAATTCGCCATCTTACTGCACAATAACAGCGGCACGCCTTGCGCAAAATTGAAAATCAGATACCCAATTTTTCTGCAATGTCTCCCGTTCTAGGGACACCCACATGTCACCCTAGAATTTGGCTGCCCCCTTTGAAACACGCCATGGAGAGAACCATACAATTATGCGCACGACAGGCCCTGGGTTTGCTGAAATACACAGCATGTCCTGACATTGTACATGCTGTGATGTGAAAAAAAAATTTAATAAAAACACCCAAAAGTGACCCCACTTTAGAACGTACACCCCCTAAGGAACGTTTTAAGGGGTGTAATTCAAATTTTGAACAGACAGGTGTTTCATAAAATTAATTCACAGACATTATTATGCATAAGAAAGGCAAAACATGCAAACTGACATTTATGCGTAATTCGCCATCTTACTGCCACAATAACAGGGGCCCACGCCTTGCGCAAAATTGAAAAATCAGATACCCAATTTTTCTGCAATTGTCTCCCCGTTCTAGGGACACCCACATGTCACCCTGGGAATTTGGCTGCCCCCTGAAACACGCCATGGAAAGAGAACATAGCAATTATGCGCATGACGGGCCTAGTTTGCTGAAATACACAGCATGTCCTGACAATTGTTACATGTTTGGGGATGTGAAAAAAAATTATAAAACACCCAAAAGTGACCCCACTTTAGAACATACACCCCCTAAGGAACGTTTTAAGGGGTGTAATTCAAATTTTGAACAGACAGGTGTTTCATAAAATTAATTCACAGACATTATTATGCATAAGAAAGGCAAAAAATGCAAACTGACATTTATGCGTAATTCGCCATCTTACTGCACAATAACAGCGGCACGCCTTGCGCAAAATTGAAAAATCAGATCCCCAAAATTTTTTGCCATGTCTCCCCGTTCTAGGGACCCCCCACATGTCCCCCTAGAATTTGGCTGCCCCTGCAACACCCCCATGGAGAGAACATGGCAATTATGCGCACGACAGGCTAGTGTGCTGAAATACACAGCATGTCCTGCAATTGTACATGCTGTGGATGTGAAAAAAAATTTATAAAACACCCAAAAGTGCCCCCCACTTTAGAACGTACACCCCCCTAAGGAACATTTTAAGGGGTGTAATTCAAATTTTCTGAACAGACAGGTGTTTATAAAGTTAATTTCACAGACATTTTGTGCATTAAAAAGGCGAAAAATGCAAACGGGACTTTTTATGCGTAATTCGCCATCTTACTGCCAATAACAGCGGCACGCCTTGCGCAAAATTGAAAAATCAGTTCCCCAAATTTTTTCTGCAATGTCTCCCCGTTCTCGGGACACCCCACATGTCACCCTAGAATTTGGCTGCCCCCTGAAACACGCCTATGGAAAAGAACATAGCAATTATGCGCACGACAGGCCTAGTTTGCTGAAAAAACACAGCATGTCTGACAATTATACATGCTGTGATGTGAAAAAAATTATAAAACACCCAAAAGTGACCCCTTTAGAACTTTACACACCCCAAAAGGGAAAACATTTTAAGGGGTGTAATTCAAATTCTGAACAGACAGGTGTTTCATAAAGTTAATTCACAGACATTATTGTGCATTACAAAGGCGAAAAATGCAAACTGACATTTTTCCGGACATGCCATGTAACCGCACAATAAATCGTATGGAAGGTTCGGTCTTCAGGAATGGTGCAAATTAAAAAAAAAAAAGTATAAAAGAATGCTCCAACTAGTAATCCATAGACGTGTGGTAAAATTTTGGGAAAACATTCTTTTATGCAGAGGCCGGGCTTGTCAGGGCAGGTTTCGCAATGATAAGTTCTATCTTTTCGGATTCCCCTTCTGTAGCAAACTCTGCATCTTTTTTGTGTCCTACCCTTTTTGTCGGTGGAGGGGATTTCGTTGGGGAAATGTTGACCGGGTACATTTCGGGGGACGTCAAAACCAGAAGTGCTGGGGCCCTACCTGGTTCCCAAAAACAAGTGCCTTCATTACCTTCTCTTGGAAGGTAATAAACGTCCCTGCTTGGCCTGTACAACGGAAAAGAACAAAAGCATTGTACATCGCCATTTGCACAATGTGCACGGCCAGCTTTTTGTACCACACTATGGTCTTCCATGTGGCACTGTACGGCTTCAGCACCTGGTCGACAGGTCTAACCCCTCCCATGTACCGAATGTAATCCATAATACAGTCGGGATTGAGGGCGACTGTACCTCTGGTTCCTCGTTCAGTGGACTGGTTAGTGCTGGGGCCGTGACAGGTGGATAATACAAGGACGTCCCTCTTATCCTTGTATTTTACCAACAGCAGGTCACCGCTGGATTGGGACCTGCTTTGGCCCCTTGGGAGCAATTGTGCCACAAAGGGTTTGGGGAGTCCCCTCTGGTTCTTTCTCACTGTGCCGCAGGCTGCTGTTCGCCTGCAGCCGAGGGACTTGAAAAAATGGGGAAAGCTGGTGTAAAAGTTATCCACGTAGAGGTGGTAACCTTTATCCAGCAGTGGGTGCACTAAATCCCACACTATTTTTCCACTAATCTTTAGGGAAGGTGGGCATTCAGGGGGCACAATTTGGCTGTCCTTCCCTTCATAAACTCTGAAGCTGTAGTGTACCGGATGGTACTCTCACACAGCTTTTAAAGTTAACCCCATTTCGTGCTTTTGCTGGGCAGGTACTGGCGAAATTTGAGCCTGCCCTGAAGTGTAGGAGGACTCATCTACACAAATTTCATTTTCAGGGGTATAGACCGCTGAAAATTTGGCACTGAAGTGGGTAATAACAGGCCGAACTTTATATAAGCGGTCATAGGTGGGGTCATCACGGGGTGGGCAGAGGGAATTATCTGCGTAATGCAAGAATTTTCGGATTTGTTCAAAACGCTTCCGGGTCATTGACTGCCGGTAAAATGGAGTGCTATCAAATATGTCAGCACTCCAATATTGCCGGACCTCAGGCTTCTTCACTATGCCCATGTGGAGAAGAGGCCCCAAAAGGTCATCATCTCTGCGCATCTACGGGGGTCCAAAGTGCAGAATGAGGACCCTGGGGTTCAGGGGCCAAAAAAATGCTGGGCATAGAGGTTAGTCTATGACACACTGACACATACCCGATCCTCCGAGAAACAGACTTTAAAAAATTCTATTTCAGTGAGGCCTGTAGTGTTGATACGGACCCAGGGGTGGCCACAAAGTCAGGGATTTGTGGCTGGTAATTATCTGGGGCGGAGTCCCTAGGGGTCATACTTTGGGGAGTCACCTCTTCTGACCTACGGGGGCGTCTACGGGAAAAGGGGCCCTCATCAGCGGAGGAGGACTCGGATGATTCGGACATGACGAACCCAGTAAACTCCTCGTCCGAATCACTGACAGACTCGCTATTCTCGGCCAGGATAGCGAACGCCACCTCCGCTGAGTAGCTAGTCTGGGAAGTCTAGGACATTTTTATTTTTTTTAGAAGGGGAGTGAAAAGTGTAGGTGCTTTAACACGTGTTTTGTGTAGGGGGGGGGGTGTTGTGCTTTAACTTGTGTTTTGGAATTTAACTTGTTTTACAAAAAAAAAAAGTAAATCAAAAAAAGGACTGTAAAAAAAAAAACCTAAACCCCAAAAAATTTAAGGGACGTCAATAAAAAAAATTATGAAGCGTCCGTTACTTGAAACAAATAAAAAAAATTAAGTTAAATTTTTAAATCCCTCCCCAAAAAAGAAAACTGTTCTGCGCAAAAAACTGAGTGTAAATCAGTGAGGTGTGTCACTGATTAGTGCTCAGGAGCAGCAGAACAGCTAAAAAAAATTAACCCTGTACTAACAAACTAGCTTGGATGCTGATCAGTGATGTAAATCACTGGTCAGCACTCAGCAGTCACAGGGCGCACAGCTGCGGGGTCAAAGAAAAAAAAAATACCCCACTGCAAAAATAAAAATCAGACGCTGATTAGCGATGCGTCACTAATCAGCGCTGATGAGAGCAGTGGTTGCGCAGCTATTGGCGTAACCAGTGCGCAAAAAAAGTGTAAAAAAATAACACCACTTGAAAAAAAAATCAGACACTGATTAGTGATGCGTCACTAACCAGCGCTGATGAGAGCAGTGGTTGCGCAGCTATTGGCGTAACCAGTGCGCAAAAAAAGTGTAAAAAAATAACACCACTGGAAAAAAAAAATCAGACGCTGATTAGCTATGCGTCACTAATCAGCGCTGATGAGAGCAGTGGTTGCGCAGCTATCAGCGTAACCAGTGCGCAAAAAAATGTTTAAAAAAAATTTCCCATGCAAAAATAAAAAAACAGACGCTGATTAGCGATGCGTCACTAATCAGCGCTGATGAGAGCAGTGGTTGCGCAGCTATTGGCGTAACCAGTGTGCTAAAAAAAAAATGTAAAAAAATAACCTCACTTTCAAAAAAAATAAAAAATCAGACGCTGATTAGCGATACGTCACTAATCAGCGCTGATGAGAGCAGTGGTTACGCAGCTATTGCCGTAACCAGTGCGCAAAAAAAATGTAAAAAAAAAAGGATGAAAAAAAGATTTAAAAAAAAAAAAACAAAAAAAGGAACACAAAAGCCTGTACCCCTAAAAAAATGCTGATTAGTGAAAAATCACTAATCAGCAGTCAGAGGACAGGAAGCTGAAAGCTGTCTGTGCTTCACACAGCACAGACAGCTCATTCAGCCACTACACCACCAACGATGAGGACGCACAGAGAGGAGCTCCACAGGGGGAGCACAACGATCCACTGGATCACCAATGAACAGCGATCTAATGGATTTTTGAGCCACATAGCCACCAGGACAGGTTTAAAGAACAGCACGGGCACCGCTCTGCTCGCTCTTCCTGAACGGAAAAAGGCGGCAGCAGGGCGGTGTCGTGTGTACAAAGGCAGCGCAATGGCTGCGATTGGCCGGGGCGGCCCCTGACAGCGGGCCCAAACGCAGCCAAGGGGACGGTGGTAAAAACTACCACCGCCCCATTTTCTCACGGATGGTGATTGGTGCTGTCCTAAACAGCACCAATCACCAATCGATCGCTATGCCAGCGGGGCCCCAGCGCGTCGGGCCATATTTGAAAATGCCGCCATTGGTGTTCTGATTTGAACACCAATGGCAGCGATCGCGGGGGTGGGGGGGCATCGCTGCGTGCCTGGGCAGTGAGGGAAGACGGTCTGCTGTCAGAAACAGCAGCCATCTTCCCCCGGTCTCCGCAACTTTTTTTGCGGTGGCCGGAGATTGCCAGGACGTATCCATACGTCCAGGTGCGTGAACCCCCAAACGACCTGGACGTATGGATACGGCCAAGGTCGTGAAGGGGTTAAAGGGGTTTCGAAGTTCGACTCCCATCTCGAACCGAACTTCACAAAGTTCGAGATTCGACTGGAACTCGAACTTTTTTTGAGTTCAATTATCTTTAGCTTTAGGTTATTTAATGCTCAAAACTGGCAGTTTTCAGCCAGAAAAGAGTCCAGTTTATTCATGAGCAGGTGTTAGCCCCACCTACCCTCGGGTAGCCCCACCCACATGGCAGTTATTACATGTTTCTACCTCAGTTGTAAAGTGGGCGGGGTTAGTCTCAGGTGGGCGTGTCATTAATTAAACAGACTCTTTTTATGACTCTTTTCTGGCTGAAAACTTCAGATTTGAGCATTAAATTCTCTGAAGCTGCTGCACCTTACAAAATAAGGGACACAGTGCTGGAAACAGCATGTCTGACACTAGCTTATGCTGTCCTCAGTAAGGGGGGCATAAACTATGTGACAGGTTCTCTTTAAATTAAAGTTCACAATTTTTTCATATATTTTTCATCAGTGAATATAAGATGAAATTCTAAAAGCTGAGCTTATCTAAATAAAAGGGATTGTCCAGTGGGAAAAAGTTATTTTCTTAATTATACCTCTCTCATTAGTTCTCTGTGTCTAAACACACAGGAAAAAGCTCTGTGTAGAGTCTAGGACAGGCATCCTCAAACTGCGGCCCTCCAGCTGTTGGGAAACTACAACTCCCATCATTCCCACTGTTATAGATTATATAAATGCATGATGGGAGTTGTAGTTTTCCAACAGGTGGGGGGCAGCAGTTTGAGGATGCCTGGTCTAGGAGATCAAGTGACCAAAGGGATTTGGCACTTTCTTAGGGCAGCCTTTGAAGTTACACCTCATTGGTCCTGCCTCCAAAAGCTTTCAACATAAGGGAGAAAACAGGGGACGTTAAATGAGACTGAGGTTTGGATGGAGCAAGATACACAAAGCTCAGCAAAGGATCTTAGGACTTTTGGTTTTACAGTGCAAAGGGGAACAGCTTTCAAACAGGTAACGGGTGAATAGAGGACAGCAGCACAGAAAACATCACGGGGAAATTAACAAAGACTAAGGCAAGCTATTTAAGAAATGTATATACAGTGAAGGAAATAATTATTTGATCCCTTGTTGATTGTGTAAGTTTGACCACTGACAAAGACATGAACAGTCTATAATTTTAAGGCTAGGTTAATTTTAACGTTGAGAGATAGAATATCAAAAATAAAATCCAGAAAATCACATTGTATAAATGTATTTGCATTTTGCTGAGAGAAATAAGTATGTGATCCCTCTGGCAAATAAGAAGAACATTAAGATCATGGAGTGGCCTAGCCAGTCTCCAGACCTTAATCCCATAGAAAACTTGTAGAGGGAGTTGAAGCTCTGAGTTGCCAAGTGACAGCCTCAAAAGTTTAATGATTTAGAGATGATCTGCAAAGAGGAGTGGACCAAAATTCCTCCTGATATCTGTGCAAACCTCATCATCAACTACAAAAATCATCTGACTGCTGTGCTTCCCAACAAGGGTTTTGACACCAACTATTAAGTCTTATTTGCCAGAGGGATCACATACATATTTCAGCAAAATGCAAATAAATTTGATAAATGTGATTTTCTGGATTTTCTTTCTGATATTCTATTTTTCAATGTTAAAATTAACCTACGGTTAAAATTATATATTGTTCATGTCTTTGTCAGTGGGCAAACTTACACAATCAGCGAGGGATCAAATAATTATTTCCTTCACTGTGTCTGCTGTTTTTGTGGTGGGTTTTTTAGAGTATGTATCGATACATGCATTTTTAGTACATTTTTTGGTCGTGTTTTTCCTAAAACAAATCACGTGATCTGCAATGTAGAAACATTTCAGAAAAAATGCAAGACACGTATTTTGGTGCATTTTTTAGTCAGTAGCAATTTTTTACAAAGCGCAAAAACAGCTGGAAATCAATAGGCAAATATGCAATCTCCTCATACATTGCTTTTTTTGTGGCTAATATCTGCCGTGTGTGAAACCAACCTAAAGGAAAAGCAAACATACAGTTTTGGTATCCCTGTTAATTAAGCTGCTGTTCAATAATCACTTGCTGAATTGCAAAGAAATTCACCCACTCCCCAGTGTTGAGAGGGTAATGTAGAATCCCTTGTGTCTGCTAGTCTGCAAACTGACAGCTACGTGAAGGAATTTCTGTACTAACTACTGTACATTAGTTTGGGTTCACACTGCGCTGTGTGGGTATCCATTGGGATACCTAAAAAAGGTACCCCGGTGGATCCATAGGGAACAACATTGCCAAGGTAGTCACTTTTGGACTACCTTTGCTCGGTTTCCCAAACATAAACACTTTCTGTGCCGGACAAAATAGCTCTGCACTTTCCTGTTACGTGGTTGGGTGAACTTCACCAGGGTATAGGGCTTTTTTGCCCACGTAGGTCATGACTGGAATTGCAGTTCAGCTCTGTTTACTTTCTTTAATTCTCATGCATTCTACTTTAAGAGGCTTTCTCACTTCTGTGTGACCGCGACATATACAATCCATAGATTTAGCATCAAAAACCAGGAGGTAGAACTGGAGCTTTGTTTATATTGTTTTTATTTATAGTACTGAAGTCTTCTTGTATGAAAAAAGGGTCTTCAGATCCACTCAGCCACCAAGGTCCTGTTGTGACTCTGCACCCCCATAGCTACACTGCTACCAAGAATGTAATCTGCTCTAATCACTGGAAAGCAGGAAACCATTTTCCTAAAAGTAAAAAAGTGTGAAAGGTTTTTCTGCTTATTCTGGATGAGCCTAACACTGTATGCACTTCACTGACTTCTGTGTATACTTACATTTACTGAAAAGTTACAGCAGTTTCCGAGATTTGCTGTGTGCCCTCTTTAGATGAACATTTCTAAGCACACATTGGTGTCTGCTGGGTTTTCTCATTTTATGTCACTCAGACAAACAAATAATGTATTATCTTTTCACATGCGGTGTCCCGGTTTCCTTGCCGAAATAATGTTGTTGCACAATATGGGATCCTGTTAAAGCAAAGTGTATGTGAAGTTGTCATCCACTTGATACTGTAGAGTGCTGTATGGGGAGTCGCTTTGTCTAACATTATACAGAACCTCACAAGTAGGTTTAATGGCTCATGAAATATTCTAATAATCCTTACTATGTGAAATATACATTGCCTCACAGATACACTTGTGTAGGTGTTAGATTCAGCGTATAGTCTTAAAAATGTTACATAATACTCATCAAATATCTAGTGTGCCTTGTAGTATGCTCTCTTAGATTTGTTACATAGTTACATAGTTTGTAAGGCCGAAAAAAGACAGCCGTCCAGCCAGTTCAGCCTATTTTGCTATTTTGCTAAAGTGTTGATCAAGAGGAAGGCAAAAACCCCCATGAGGTAGAAGCAAATTGTCTTCATTTTAGGGAAAAAATTCCTTCCCGACTCCAATCTGGCAATCAGAATAAATCCCTGGATCTCTTCTCCAGAATCCTAGTCACTATAACTTGTTATATTATTGCACTCTACCAATGCATCCAGGCCCTTTTTGAGCTCTGTTATTGAATTCACCATAACAATTTCTTCTGGCAGAGAGTTCCACAGTCTCACTGCTCTTACAGTAAAGAATCCCTTTCTATGTTTATTTAGAAACTTTCTTTCCTCTAGGCGTAGAGAATGCCCCCTTGTTCTAGATACAATCCTAGGTATAGATAAATCTTGAGAGAGATCTCTATATTGACCTTTAATATATTTGTTATATCCCCCTGAAGACGTCTTTTCTCTAAACTAAATTACCCTAATCTTGCTAATCTCTCTGGGTATTGCATTCCAACCAGTAACTTGTATAATTGGAGAATAATGTTCTCATCGTTTGCATCTATGCCCCTTTTAATACACCCCATAATCCTATTTGCTTGGCAGCTGCTGTCTGACACTGGCTGCTACAGTTAAGTTTACTGTCCACCAGGATTCCCAAGTCCTTCTCCATGTCACTTTTCTCCGTTTAACATGTAATCACAGAATGGATTTTTCCTCCCCATGTGCATAACCTTGCATTTATCTGTGTTAAACCTCATCTGCCACTTCTCTGCCCAGTCCTCCAACTTATCCAGATCCCTTTGTAATAACACATTTTCCTCTACTGTGTTGATTACTTTAGAGAGCTTAGTATCATCTGCAAAGATCAATATTCCACTGTGCAATCCATGTGTATGATCATTAATGAAAATATTAAAGAGGATAGGGCCCAATACTGAGCCATGTGGTACCCCACTAGTAACAGGGATCCAGTCTGAGTATGTACCGTTAATTAACACCCTTTGTTTTCTTTCACTAAGCCAGTTACTTACCCACTTGCAAACATTTTCCCCCAGTCCAAGCATATTATTTATTTTACTTACCAACCTTTTATGTGGCACAGTATCGAATGCTTTAGAAAAATCTAAATATCTGACATCCAATGCCTCACCCCAATCCAGTCTAGAACAAACCTCATAGAAACTGATGAGATTAGTTTGACAGGACCGACTCTTCATAAACCCATGCTGCAACGGCATTATACATTTATTTTCAGTGAGTTAGTTCAGGATAGTATCTCTTAGAAAATCTTCAAACAGTTAACCTGCAACAGAGGTTAAAGTTACCGGCCTATAGTTTCTAGGATCACTTTTTGACCCTTTTTGAATATTGGCACCACATTTGTTATGCGCCAATACTTTGGGAAATACCCCGTTATTAGACAGTCCATAAATATTAAGAATAGGGGCCTATCTATGACATCACTTAACTCCCTTAGGACATGGGGATGTATACAATCAGGACCTGGTGATTTGTCTATTTTAATCTTCTTAAGACAGAGCTGCACTTCTTCCTGGGTTAGACAAGAAACATTTAAGTTGGAGTTTACCTCATCCCTTTGCTCATCAACAGGAAGGTCATCCTCCTCGGTAAATACAGTGGAGAAAAAAGGGTTTAGTAGGTTTGCTTTTTTCTAATCGCCATCCACAATATCTCCCTCAGTACTTTTCAAAGGGCCAACATTTTCTGTTTTAATCTTTTTACTATTTATATAGTTAAAAAAATATTTTGGGGTTACTTTTACTTTCTATGGCAATATGTTTTTCTGTCTCCAGCTTTGCTGCCTTTATCATTACTTTACATATTTTATTTTTTTCCTTATAACTTTTTAGTCCCTCTTCACTGCCCTCCTGTTTTAGTGGCTTTCTTTTTGTTATTTATTGCCTCCTTTACATCTCTGTTGATCTGCATTGGATTTTTCCTGTTTCTAAATATTTTATTACCACAAGGTATGTACAGTGGTGGCCAAAAGTATTGGCACCCCTGCAATTCTGTCAGATAATACTCAGTTTTTTCCTGAAAATGATTGCAATCACAAATTCTTTGGTATTAATATATTCATTTATTTTGCTTGCAATTAAAAAACACAAAACAGAATGAAACAAAAATCAAATCATTGATCATTTCACCCAAAACTTCAAAAATGGGCCGGACAAAAGTATTGGCACCCTCAGCCTAATACTTGGTAGCACAACCTTTAGCCAAAATAACTGTGAACAACCGCTTCCGGTAACCATCAATGAGTTTCTTACAATGCTCTGCTGGAATTTTAGACCATTCTTCTTTGGCAAACTGCTCCAGGTCCCTTAGATTTGAAGGGCCCCTTCTCCAAACTGCCATTTTGAGATCTCTCCACAGGTGTTCTATGGGATTCAGGTCTGGACTCATTGCTGGCCAATTTAGAAGTCTCCGTGCTTTCTCTCAAACCATTTTCTAGTGCTTTTTTGAAGTGTGTTTTGGTCATAATCCTGCTGGAAGACCCATGACCTCTGAAGGAGACCCAGCTTTCTCACACTGGGCCCTACATTATGCTGCAAAATTTGTTTGTAGTCTTCAGACTTTCATAATGCCAATGCACATGGTCAAGCAGTCCAGTTGCCAGAGGCAGCAAAGCAACCCCAAAACATCAGGGAACCTCCGCCATGTTTGACTGTAGGGACCGTGTTTCTTTTCTTTGAATGCCCTTTTTTTTCCTGTAAACTCTATGTTGATGCCTTTTCCCAAAAAATCTACTTTTGTCTCATCTGACCAGAGAACATTCTTCCAAAACGTTTGAGGCTTTCTCAGGTAAGTTTGGGCAAACTCCAGCCTGGCTTTTTTATTTCTCAGGGTAAGAAGTGGGGTCTTCCTGGGTATCCTACCATACAGTCCATTTTCATTCAGACGCCGATGGATAGTACGGGTTAACACTGTTGTACCCTCGGACTGCAGCGCAGCTTGAACTTATTTGGATGTTAGTCGAGGTTCTTTATCCACCATCTGCACAATCTTGCGTTGAAATCTCTCGTCAATTTTTTTTTCCGTCCACATCTAGGGAGGTTAGCCACAGTGTCATGGGCTTTAAACTTCTTGATGACACTGCGCACGGTAGACACAGGAACATTCAGGTCTTTGGAGATGGACTTGTAGCCTTGAGATTGCTCATGTTTCCTCACAATTTGGATTCTCAAGTCCTCAGACATGTTCTTTTTGTCTTCTTTCTTTTCTCCATGCTCAATGTGGTACAACACAAGTCACAGGACAGAGGTTGAGTCAACTTTAATCCATGTCAACTGGCTGCAAGTGTGATTTAGTTATTACCAACACCTGTTAGGTGCCACAGGTAAGTTACATGTGCTGTTAATTACACAAATTAGAGAAGCATCACATGATTTTTCAAACAGTGTAAATACTTTTGTCCACCCCCTTTTTATGTTTGGCGTGGAATTATATCCAATTTGGCTTTATGACAATTCTTTTTGTGGTTTTCCATTGAAGACAAATTAAATAAAGATAATAATACCAAAGAATTTGTGATTGCAATCATTTTCAGGAAGAAACTGAGTATTATCTGACAGAATTGCAGGGGTGCCAATACATTTGGCCACCACTGTACCTCTTACAGTGGGTGCTTAAGATGTTTTAAAAGATCTCCCACTTATTATTTGTTCTGCTATGTTTAAACATTTTGACCCAGTCAATGCAGTTTAGGGCCTCCCTCAGAAGAATAAAATTAGCCTTCCTAATATCACTTTGTTTGTAGCTCCTCGACAAAAAACTATTGAAGGATAAATGGAAATTTATTATATTGTGGTCACTATTTCCTAGGTGCCCCCCAACCTGAACCTTTGTTACTCTGTCAGGTCTATTAGGGAATATTAAGTCTAGAAGGGCCTTTCCTCCAGTCGGTTCCTGCACCATTTGGGAAAGGTAATTATCTTTAGTTATTGACATACACCTGTTCCCTTTATGAGAGCTACAGGTTTCAGTTTCCCAATTTATGTCTCGGTAGTTAAAATCGCCTATAATAACAGTCTCATTCTGATTAGCCACATCATGTATTTGCCTGAGGAGTACATCTGCCATAGGTTCTGTTATATTTGGGGGCCTGTAGCAGACCCCCATTAGAATTATATTATTGTTATTACCCGCATGTATACCTACCCATAATGATTCCACATGTTCATATCTTCCTGCAGTGTTGGCTTCAGACAGGATTTTACATAGAGACATACGACTCCTCCTTTCGGTGTTTACGATATCTTCTAAATAAACTGTAACCCTATAAGTTAATCGCCCAGTCATAGCTCTCGTCCAGCCATATATCAGTTAGTCATTCATTTATTTTGTTGGTCAGACTCCTGGCATTGGTCAGCAATTTAGTGATTTTTCAGTTTTTAATTCTTAAAGCTTTTTATTAATACGGAATACTTTTTGTGGTAAAGTATTTTGACCTATGCAAATTAAGATTCCTTTAAATTCTGCCCCTGCTAAAAATTTCATGGGTGTACTCACTTTTGTGAGATGCTGTATGTACACATTGTATTATATCTTTTCATGGGACAACACTGAAGATGACACCTTGATACATTATAAAGTAGTCCGTGTACAGTTTGTATAAGGGTATGTTTACATGATGTGTTGGATCCGTTTTTGGATCCGAAAAATGCATTCAAAAGTGCTGCGTAGATCGCATCCACAATGCATTCAACATGCATTCAAAACCCTATAGTTTTAAATAGGGTGCCTGCTGCATCCAACAAATCAAGAACTAACATGACAAGTCTTTGAATGGATCCGAAAGATGCATCAG
The DNA here is from genome assembly GCA_025379985.1 of Phyllomedusa bahiana. Taxonomy (NCBI): domain Eukaryota; kingdom Metazoa; phylum Chordata; class Amphibia; order Anura; family Hylidae; genus Phyllomedusa; species Phyllomedusa bahiana. The sequence continues at coordinate 63,208 of JAODAL010003247.1, forward strand.
AAACACACAAGTAAAACACGCATTGGCGATCACTCATCTGAACGCCGATGCATGTTTTACATTGGAAGCAATGTAGATTACACTGCACATTGTTAGATGCGTTTGGGTCCATTTAGGGTCCGAAATACGATCCAAACACAGATCCAACACGCTGTGTAAACATATCCTAACCGTGTAAATTTACATATGAAGGGGTTAGCGGGGGAGATGTTTGCCTTCGGATAAATGGCGCCTCCAGTGGCTCTTACTGGATCCAGCTCATACGTCGTAGTGCTATGAGCGGTAGTGGGGAGAAAGAGGCCACATCATCCAATCGCACTGTGCTGTACTCGGCATTCAGCAGTGTGGCAGAAAGTGGATTCTGCAACAATTACCATTATATGGTAAGGTAAAGGTTATTATTTAAAAGTGCATCTTGTCCTTCCAAAAAAGCCCTCATAATGCTATGTCAAAGGAAAAAAATGTTATGGATCTTGGATAGTAGGGAAGAAAAAAATGCAAAATATATAAACAAAAATAACCTGGTCCTGGTCAAAGCCAAAGTGTCTGAGCTTTCAAATTATTCAAATATAAATATTTAGGGCTCAATTCTCTATTCTATTTGAGTAGCAGGTTGAAAAGTTTTTCTTTCCATGTGTACATAGTTGATGGAGGAAGCTACAGGTGATTTCAGGAAGAAAGTTTCTGTGTCTCCTTCCCCTAGGGTTGTTTCCAGTGACACAGAAACTTTTCTTCATCTTATCACACCCCTTACCAATGAGAGAGGATGTTTTTTTTTCTCTCCTTTTCACATTTAAAGGGAATCTGTTGCCATTTTCTTTTTACTTATTAAATCAAGACCCTGATCCATTTTCTTTTTCTCTCAGTCTTTTTTATTTCCTGATTGTAGATTTCTCAATTCGGCCGTCTATATATGATTGTGGGGAAGACATTCTTGCTTGCACTGTTTTAACAGCAGTCAGAGAGATACTTTACAGCAGCACATGCCCATAGGATTCTTAAGACAGATTCTGTCCCATAGACTTGTATGGAAGTTTTTTTACTGTAAGGAGGGGAGAGGGGGGGCTGTGACACTCCTCTTAAACAAAAGGAATGTCAGACAAAATAAGTTTGGGGCCAATAAAAACTAAAGGATTTAAAGGGGTTGTCCGCACAATGATTGGTTTTAAATTTAAAATTTTAAAAACAACAGCTTTAAATATATGTAAATCCAATTTTTAAGGGGGATTTTTGGAAAGCCCCTTTTGTTTACTAATAGTTCTCAAATTTATAGTGGGGCCGACTTTCCCTTCTTACGGTTCAGGTTGAATGACCACACCTTTAAAAGGTGGAAAAGCCCCTCCGAAGAATTTGCTTCGGGAGGGGGGGGGGAAAAAATTTCTTTCCCTTACTGTTGGTTAACCCGTGTGGCCTTTCTTTCCCTCTTCTACAAATTTGAGTAAGCAGTGAGTTTTCTTTCATGTTGTATTTGGGAGGGGGAATCTAATGATCAGGAAAGGAATCTTTCTCTTCCCTTTTAGTGAACATCCATATATAACCTTCCCTTTTTTTTTTCTAATTTTGGGGGATTGTAAACTAAAAATAAGGGAACCCTGATCCTTTTCTTTTTCCCACTTACCTATGTAGCCCTCCCCCTAAAAAAGATTAGGAGAAAAACCCAGGGTAACTCTGAAAAACCCCCTCCCCCCCCCCGTTTTTGAAGTTCGTTGCCTGTGGGGTATGGGAGGGGTGGGGGGAGCGAAAACCCGACCAAGAACCACGGCCCCTCAGTTTCCTTTTTCCCGGGAAATGACAGGCTGAAAGCTCTAAGAGGACAACCCTTTAAGAAAAAATTTAAAAAAAAACTGAAAGTGATAGGGAAAAATTTTAAAAAAAAAACCCAAAAATTCCTAAAAAATGTTTTTTAACAAAAAAATCGGTTTAACAATAATAGAAACATGACACAGCCGGATAGTAAATTCTTTATATCAACAACTTTCATTTTTAAAATAGTCCAAGTAACACTTTTTTTTAAAAATTTTAAAAAAAGGTAAAAACCTGTGCAGTCCTGTAACTGCAACGCTGAACTTTTACATATATCCATACTTGTTTTAAAACGGAACTTGTTTGTGAAGCACCCTAAAAACAACCGCCCGCCCAGAGTGACGTTTCGGAGGCAAACCAATTTCCTCAGACCGGCATCATATGGCTGTGTCTTCCAACCCAAAAGTGTTAAACAATAAGTCATTTTTTGATGACACTTTTTTTAAAAGAGGTGTTTTTTCCCATAATTTCATAGCATATTGCTATGATATGTCATCAAAGTCTGATGTGTGGGCCCCTGAAAGTGTTGACTCAGAATGGAGACCAGGGCCGAAATCTTGCTCAGAAAAGGAAAGATTTGTTTTGCCCAACTCTCCATTTTTTTTTATGGAGTTCGGGCACGCCAAACGCAAGCTCCCAGTATAGAACTCCCATCAAACAGAATGGAGACTCGTGTGCAAGCGCAACCGGCTCTCCTTTCTAAGCTTAGACTTCCGGGCCTATTCCTTAGATAGGTGGGTCCAAGAAGTGGGATCCTATCGTTGCCATCAAATTTAATGGGGGGAACACCGCTTAAATGTCTTTTTTTACTAAAAAAAAGGTGGAAAATGAGAAATTGACTCAGGCATTGCTGAATCATGAGGGAATTACCGAACTCTATATTGCAGATATTTTAGGTCTGTTCAGGTTTAATCAATGGGCAGGGGTTGTTTGGGCTCCCGGGCCGCTGGCAGTTACCCTCATTACAGAAAGCTATAAGTACTTTCTTTTGACACTGTTCAACATTAATTTTAGCGGTAACACTATGGGCTACAGTAGCTCTTCTATGGGAAAGGAACAGGCTATATTTTACTAAGTAAGCCTTGGGCATCCATGGTCCTTTTTGGTGAATTTTTTTAAGTGTAAAAAAAATGCAGTTTGAAACACAAAAACTAAATCTGTTGTGTTGGCAACCCTCCACCCCTCTCAACCCCACAATTGGCGTTTCAAAATCCCATCGTCCTTATGGTTTATAGTCGCCACCCCTTGACAGGCGCCCCTGTTAGGAGATCATCAATATAGTCATTTTACTTGTTAATAGTTTTACAGTTATTGTTGATCTGTATATTTTTAGTTAAACATCCAGGAGGTCTTTTTTTATTTTTATTTTTTTTTATTTTATTTGGAACAGATATTAAACAATTTACTCATAGTGTAAAAATACCCCCTTTGGGCCTTTTAAAAACCATAGACACATTTAAATGGAAAGGCTGGGAATTGTTTAATTGTCAAGCTCTGCTTTGTCAATATCTTGTTCTGATCTAAAATATATTGTAAGCAGGGGGAATTGCATTTACATTTTTTCCTGACCTTGGAAAATTACAAAAAAAAAATCCCCCTTTCAGATAACGATAAATGTATATGAACAAGTATTAGCAACATAATTTTTAGAATGCCTCATAAGGTGTCGGAAGCAAATCATTGTCATGGGCACCTGAGTCCAAGGCCAAGCTTAGCATGGGACCCTTAGATGTTATTAGGGGAATGAAATTTTAAAACTTTATTTTTCTTAAAAAATTACATATTTTTCTGTCATTGGCTTTTTTTGAGAAAACAGTTTATATGCAGGTCTATGACCGTCACGACTAGAAAATAACGGATGCATGAAACAGACTTCACAAAGCAAACTTCAAGGTCCTGATGAAACATAAGGCCATAAAAGGATAGAACGTCTGAATGTATTTCCGAGGTTCAGCTCCCTAGAAGGCTATTTATATTGAATGCCCTTGAGGCGAGTATTAAAAGCACATATCACTCAGAATAAAACATTGCATATTGTTATGTTATTGCATTTGAAACATTATTTTGTAATAATTTGTATTTGAGTATTTAAACCAATTTTCCTACATGAAAGTAACAATATCTGGACAAACATTCTCCTAAAAAAGTCAATTCACAAAAAGCTTACAAATCTGCAGCTCGTTCTAGGTATATGGTGAAATCCATGCACAAATTCAAATTACAGTCTGCAACACAATCTGCTTGTAACACATTAACAATGGAGGTTGTTTATTTTACATTTTGTGTGATTTAGGCATCTAATCAAGGTAATAATGTTTATTAAATAGGGGGCGCTATCCCCAGCATAACCCGGGAGCACTTTTCAAGGGGGCCCCAATTTTTTTAATTTTTTTATTTTAGAAGGGTCCGCTAATTTGATGTAGGGAACTAGCAATGGGTAGAAGGTTAGATGTTTCAACTACATCGGGCCCTAAAATTACTTTGGCAGCCCTGATGACAATAACAAATACTCTCCTTTCTCTCCTAAACAACATAAGCAATAAATTGCCCAATGAAACATAACATTTTTCACCTGACTCCACTCCCTGTTTCTGGTGACTGTCAAACTAATGCAGTGAGCAGGCACAAAATAATGACTGAAGACCACATCTTGGTTTAGTGTACACAAAATATTTGCACCTTGCTGAAAGGTGCAGGTACAGAAGCTTTCCCAGCACTATTATCAACAGGTGCTGGTTTTAAAGAACTGCTGACATTTCACTAACCACCACAATTAGCGGTAATTACAAGAAAAAATCACCCTTTTCCCTTATCAAGTCTTTATTAATAGAAAAATGTAATATATTTTTAAAAGTATACCTAATTGATGTTTCTACATCCATAACAACCAAAGCTAAAAAAAAAAAAATCATGTTATTCATACTGCACAGCGACAGCTGTAAAACAATAAGATACAAATTATTAGGGTATGTTCACACGGCTGATTTGGACACTGAATGTTAAGCACTCAAATCAGTGCCAAAACCTCATCTGAAAAGCACCTCAAAAGCTCCTTTTCAGATGAGGTTTTGATCAGATTTTGGATGAGGTTTTCCAACACTGATTTCTTTCTGACACACCCATACAAATTAATAGCCACAAAAAACACCTCTAAAACGGAGCTGAGGTTTTGAAGCTTTCCATTTATTCCTAAGGGGATTTTCAGTGTTGAAACGGTTTCTACAGCTATGTCTGCACAGCACAGATTTTTTGGCGGATTCATTATTTGAATCCGTCAAAAATCTAACGGTACCCTGTGCTGCATAGACAGCAATAAAAAACTGTGCTGTAGACTACACAGCATGTTGTATATTCCAGTGGATTGCCATCAGATTCCCATACATTCAATGTACGGGCCAACGGCAAAACCGAAAACTGACCACAGTTTTTAACACAGATCTGCGCCAAAAACCGCGGTCCAACAATGTTAAAATGCCATCGGATTTTGGACAGCATTTTAACATTGCTGTGTAGACACAGCCTAAGGTTGTGTCCACACAACTAAGGACAAAATACTAAAGGATTCTGAACAAGTATTTGCACAGTAAAGCCTAAAGATCTTTACTTGGTTTTTGGTGCAGTTTTAGGATTTGGTTTTGCAATGATTTTTGCCAGACAGTGTAAAGATCTATATAGCTATATACAGTGGGGAAAGTAAGAAGTATTTAATACACTGGTGATTTTTGCAAGTTTTCCCACCTACAAAGAATGGAGAGGTCTGTAATTTTTATCATAGGTACACTACAACTGTAAGAGACAGAATCTAAAAAAAAAAAAAATCCCGAAAATTACCTTGATTGATTTAAGTATTTGATACAATAGACCAAACAGAACTTAAGATTTGGCACAGAAACCTTTGTTTGCAGTTACAGAGGTCAGACGTTTCCTGTAGTTCTTGACCAAGTTTGCACACACTGCAGCTGGGATTTTGGCCCACTCCTCCATACAGATCTTCTCCAGATGTTTCAGGTATTGGTTCTTTCGCTGGGCTACATTGAGTACCAGATCCCTCCAAAGATTTTCAATTGGGTTCAGGGCTGGAGACTGGCCAGGCCACTCCAGGACCTTGAAATGCTTCTTATGGAGCCCCTTCTTAGTTGCCCTGGCTGTGTGTTTCAGGTCATGGAAGACCCAGCTATGACCCATCTTCAATGTTCTTACTGAGGGAAGGAGGTTGTTGGCCAGAGTCTCGCGATACATAGCCCCATTCATCCTCCCTTCAATATGGTGCAGTTGTCCTGTTCCCCTTGCAGAAAAACACCGCAAAAATATGATGTTTCTACCCCCAAGCTTCACTTTTGGGAGGGTGTTCCTGAGGTTGTACTTATCCTTCTTCCTCCAAACACGATGAGTGGAGTTAATGCCGAAAAGTTCTATTTTGGTGTCATCTGACCACATGGCCTTCTCCCATGCCTCCTCTTGATCATCCAGATGGTTATTATTGAACTTCAAATAGGCCTGGATATGTGCTAGCGTGAGCCGGAGCACCTTGTGTGTCCTGTAGGATTTTAATCCATGACAGCGTAGTGTGTTACTATCGGTAATTTTTGATACTGTAGTCCCAGCTCTATTCACGTCATTGATGAGATCCTCCTGTGTAATTCTTGGCTGATTCCTGACCTTTCTTAGAATCATCCTTACCCTACGAGGTGAGATCTTGCATGGAACCCCAGACATCCTGTGTTTCTTCCATCTTCTAATAATTTTGTCAGCAGTTTTTGCCTTCTCACCAAGCTGCTTGCCTATTGTCATGTAACCCATCCTAGCATTGTGCATGTGTACAATTTTGTCCCTGCTGTCCTTAGACAACTCTTTGGTCTTACCCATGGTGGAGAGGTTGGAGTGTGACTAATTGAGTGTGTGGACAGGTGTATTTGATACAGATAACAAGTTCAAACAGGTGCAATTAACACAGGTCATGAGTGCAGAGTAGGAGGGCTTCTTAAAGAAAAACTAACAGGTCTCTGAGAGCCAGAATTCTTGCTGGTTAGTAGGTAATCAAATACTTATTTCATACAATAAATTACAGATCTCTACATTCTTTGTAGGTGGAAAAACGTGCAAAATCACCATTGTATCAAAAGCTTATTGTCACGGGTGGTCCCGCAGCCATGGGTCAGGCTGCGGACACACCGTGTCCCATCCGTCCCTCCCCGCCCCGGGAGTGAGTGGCGCCGCGGTCCGCATGTCGGGCCGTGGGCACACTTGCTTCCCCGAGGGCCAGGACTTACCTGGCCACGCACCTGTCTCCGTGCGGCTCTCTGCCGGCTGCGCGCCAGTAATTGGTTTATTGCTGGCCACTGGTCCTATATAAGGTTACCGCCCGGGCACTTCCGCGCCGGATCTATTGTGCCTATAGAGAAAGCGTTGGAAGTGTGCTTTAGTGTCTTCGGTGGTCTGACCCTCTTGCTACGTTTATTGACCACAAACCTCTGCCGCCTGCCCTGACCTTACCACCTGTTCACGACTTCGCCTACGCCTGACAATTTTGTACCACGCTCACCCTTGGCTGCCACCGCAAGCAAGTCACGTCAGTGGAAGCGACCTGGTAGACTCCCGCCGCAGCAAGTCCATCCTGCTTTGCGGCGGGCTCTGGTGAAAACCGGGACCTATTTAGACTCCACTCCCTGGCGTGACTTACACCATCGCTTGCGGTGGTCCAGCGGATCCACTACCGCTGACCGTTACACTTATTTTCCACACGGTATATATTTATCAGAACTTAAGGCACCATGTATGAATCCTAGCGCTGGCAGGCCAGTTCTAAATCGCTTTAAGCGAGTGTAGAATGCACCAGAATGTATGAACCTGTTCTTCTGCAGGTCATACATACAGTTGCAGTGTAGTGCCAATACGACGAGTCTGGCTTAGGCACCACCTTTAACTTGGTCTGGCTGTTCTAACTGTACTGCACATAGATTTGGCGTCAAAGAATCATGAAGGTGGCTACTTCTATGAATGTGGTGCGACACGCCCCCAGAACGCCCCCAAATCTTTGCGCATTAAAAAGTGTCTTTGGCGTATTACAAAGGGATTTATCACGCCAAAGTTTGGAGTGCATACATTCTTTTTGGCTCAAAGTACACCAGAAAACTGGTGCAGCCCTGTTCATACATGCCCTTCGTTTACAGGTTCCCACTTACAGACATGATGATATCAAATTAATGCATATTATTTTATGCTTTATGACTTACATTTGAAAACGTTTACTTATTAAAACAAATCCTAGTTTATATGTATTTTTCTGTTTATTTTTATCATATTTTTTATATTATTGTTTTTTTCTATTCATTTTACTTTCTTTTTAATCCCATGTGGGGAAGTTTTATTTTTAATTTTCTTTTTTTTAATCTATAAAGTACATTATATTAGAGAAGATTAGCTTGTGTACTAATAATACATTAGAAGTTGGTAACTTATCTATACATGCCATAACAACAGGTAATATGACCAGACAGCCCTGGGGTCCTTCAATCAACCCTGGGCTATCTGCCACCACAAGATGTGGGTCTAGATTGTGTCACATGGATTTGCCATAAAATACCATCCACTAAACTGAATTGCTTGGATTATAACAGCTCCTTTGACTCCTATATGTGGGACTTACTGAAAGGCCAGTTTCTAGATTTTTAAAGAGGACCTATGGCCCTATATGTTATATATATTTTAATAAATACTTATGTTACCTGGGGCATAACTATTCTAGAGCATCTTCCCCTATAACTTTGTGTTGTGCTGTTCTTCTGTATTACTGAATCTGTCAGATGGGTGTTACCAAATGGCGAATGTCCCTGCACAGACTCCCATCATCCAATCAATTCTGACATAGTCAGGGACGCACCCCTTTGACAATTGGAATGGTAACACCCATCTGACTCCTTCATTAATACATTTCTAAAAGGAATATCAGAGGAACAGCACAACACAGAGTTATAAGAGAAGATGCTCCAGAATTGTTATTTCACAGAGACTTACTGAAAGAGACATGTCAGGAGATGCCATAGGTCCTCTTTACAAATATCAAGCTTGGAGAGGTAAACAGTGTTTGAAGTTAGGCAGCCTCATAGTAAAATGGCCCAGCGATCCTGTCGAGTGACAACCAGTACATCCGTATAAAACCTCTGAGACTTCTTATGTAATCGGCCGGGCTGACACGAGCACAAAAAATTAATTCTGCATCAGAAGAAGGAGGCCGTTTAACTCACATCAGCTTCATACAAGTGTAAAGGCTGACAGTCTGCATCATCACAGTCAGGTAACAAATCTGGCATAATGCTCCAAATGGCCATACACTGTATTGCCAGCAAATCCACAGCAGTTTAATATGCCCCGAGGTTGTTTCACTGGAAGCACGGCAGTCATTATACATTAATTTATGTAATGTAGCTATAGTAACTGTGAGCTATCAACAAAGAATAAAGCATCATGCTAGACTGAGCCTAATTGTCTAACAGAACAAAAGCTGCATAAATGAAGGCGCATTTCTTAAATGCCTAGAGCTTATTTTATTAAGTTCCCCATTCTAAATAAAGACTGCTGGCTTTCATTGTATGAGTGAAATGGAAGTATCTCTTTTAGATAAAGTTCATGGAGATATTGTAATGTTGTGATCTGCCAAGAAATAGCTCCCTGTATTCCACCCGATACTCCAAAACCTGTCTGATTTTTTAATGAAGCATCTAGATCAATGTTTCTCAACTCCAGTTTTCAAGGGGTCTTTTTGGTCAGGTTTCCCCTTTGCACGGTGAATTTATAATGCATCGACAGGTTATATTTATGTCGTGATTCTGCACAGGGGATATCTTGTCAGTGCATTCTGAACCAGTGAATATTATGGTCTTGCATATGCACAGGTGATATCATTATTATCAGTGCATTCTGCACAGGTGATATAGTTATTGTCAGTGCATTCTGCACAGGTGATATCGTTACTGTCAGTGCATTCTGCACAGGTGATATAATTATTGTCGGTGCATTCTGCACAGGTGATATAATTTTGTCGTGCATTCTGCAAGGTGTATTATTAATTGTCATGCATTCTGACAGGTGATATCTTATTGTCAGTGCATTCTGCACAGGTGATATATTATTGTCAGTGCATTCGCACAGGTGATATCAATTTGTAGTGCATTCTGACAGGTGATTATTACTTTGTCTATGCATTCTGTTGGATCTGACACAGGTGATATCATTATTGTCAGTGCATTCTGTGGGAGATCCTGAAAACATGACCTGTTGGTGGGTCTTGAGGACTGGAGTTGAGAAACACTGATCTAGATGGATTTCTTAAGCTAATTTTCTCTATTAGGCTATGTCTACACTGCATTGGACAAAAAATGGCCCGAAAGCAGACGTTTTTTTTCCCAATGCAGGGCCATGTTTTTTGTCACGCTTTGTACAAAAAACACGGTCACTTCTCGTTTTTTTGCCATCACCCATATAATTGTATTGTATGGGAAGATGGCAAGAAAACTAAAAGCACGGGCATATTATACAACATGTTGTATAATACACGGGCACCAGGAGATGAGCAGCTCATCTTTTCTATTGCCACCTATGGGGCTGCAGGAAAAATCGTCTCTTCGGCGCTTTTAAAAAACTAAAAGCGCCGAAGATACGATCATAATCCTGTGCAGTGGAGACATAGCCTTACAGTGTGTACTCAGTGTGTATACCCATATAATACCTCCCAACTGTTTAGATTGTGAAAGGCGGACACTAAGGGCTTGTCCCCATGGCATGGGATTTTGGATGGTTTTCAGACGGTTTGTGGTTTTACAAACCATCTGAAAACTGACATGCAACGCTCCTACATGGAGTTTAATGGAAAATTCATTTAGCAGTCCCCACTGATTGGATTTTCCGCTGGACCTGTTTTTACACCGCCGGCATTCCTAAAAACTTAGAACATGTTTATTCTTCCACCCGATTTTCGGGCAGAACATGAACATGTGGGTGCGAAGAGGGACAGCTTGAATCCGCAAACCGCGGTCAAAAGCCGCCCGCCTGCATGACAAAAAAAGACAAAATACCAGTCCGACAATTCAACCGGTACGTGGTATTTGCAGTGGGAACGCACCGTAGTGGTTTATTGATCTTGTGAGGGACTCAGCTTTGTGGTCAGAGCAAAGTCCAGTTACACAGAGAAACAGACAGGCTTTGTAGTTCCAAGTACAGTTCCTTCTGGCTTTTATCTCGCCTAACTTTGCATACCCACCGTCCCAACATGGTGGCCAAGCACTACCTGTACATAGATGGTTTCCTCTCTGGCATACAACTACAGCAACAGCTGCCTGTAGCTTGCAGCTTGTGTTCACTTGAATGCAGCCACCCTGCTCTGTTCAGAGAGACCAGGTCACAGTGCAGCTATGGCTTGTAAACCCTCAGCACAGCTGTATGTGCTGATCGTGCCTGTGCACAGAAACCAGGGTGTGGTCCATGCATGGCACCCTTTACCATGTATATGTGAGAATCATTGATGAAATGTACACACTATACACTACCTTCCCAGTCCCTGCCTTACATACCCTACCCTTCTGCTCAGACCAGTGGGGAGGAACACTTGGTGCCCCTAAACAGTGGACACAAGACGGTGAGATCCTGGGTGATGTTCAAAACAATTCTTAAAATCTTGCCAGGCCAATCCTCCTGGTTACTCTTGATTTCTTTCCTTTATTTTGGGCCATCCATTTTAAAGGTAAGTGATTGGTAACCAGCCTGAACTATCTCCCCAGTAAAGAATACCTAAGAGACTCAATAGCCCACTTAAGAACAATTCATTCCCTCTCTATGGTAGCATAATTCTGTTCCACAGATGTCAACTTCCTGCGTAAGAAAACCACTGGGTGTTCTTCTCCATTAGCTACACTGGACAACGAAGATTTTGCTTCCTGAACACTTTTGGGTGTATCTTATATAATTTGAGCGGCTGATCATGAATATCACCTTGAAATTTTCCTGCCACACGCTGTTTTTCTGAAATATTCTATTTGAGCATTTTTCTTTTCATATTTTCAGACTGTCCGTGTAGTGTACACAATATATGTGCTGTTATGAATTCCTTGCAAAACTTCAGTCGAATTGTTACAGACTAGACACACCTAGACATGTCTTAAATCTGCCTGGTAAGGCAGTAAAGTCTGCTTGCAAAGATTATGCAAGTTATTTTAAATCTGATACACCTAAAATATGTCGTCGGTGTGAGAACAGTTGCTATACCTTGTGTCAGATTTGTGGAGAGCACACAAGTCTCAAATACACACCATACCAGCTCTCATCATAAAAGTCTATGAACTGTTCTTTGGATGCAAGACTGGTGATAAAGACCAATCCTGGGCTCCTTGCATCTGTTGTGCAAGATGTGTTGTTAATCTTAGAGGTTTACTGAGAGGTTCTAGCAAGTCAATGCCGTTTGCTGTCTTAATGGTATGGCAGGGACAGAATGATCATGTGACCAATTGTTACTTCTATCTAACCAATTTCTCTGGTTTCTCTGCTAAGAAGAAGATATCCATTGAATATCCCAATCTGCTTTAAGCAATGAGACCAGTGCCACGTGATGACACTCCTCTAGTACTGAAGCCACCAGAGACATGAAGCCTAGAGGAGAAAGCTGATGAAGATGTTGCAGTCCATGGTCAGAAATGGGGTACAACGCTGCTTCGGACTTTGAGACATGTATGTCTGGTGAGCCTCATTTTATAACAGCAAGAACTGAATGACTTGGACTTACATTTGTCAGAACAAATGCAGAGTTACTGGCTTAAAAACTTAAAGGATGGCATTTGCCGTCACCTGGTACAAAAATTTCTGTCTTTCAAAGTCATCTAGATGACTTAACACCGTTTTTAAAACAGGTTGACAACCTGTGATTCTGTGCCGACATTGATAGATGTGAACATGAGCCGAAACCGTGGAGTCTCTTTATTTACTCATAAGTGTTAAACCTCAATCCTGTCTTGATACACAATGGCAATGTTCATTCTTTAATACCTGTTGATTATGCTGCACAGATGAAAAAAAACATACGAGAACATGGAACTGTTGTTGAAACACATCAAGTACAGCAACTACAACTGGAACATCTGTAGTGGTTTAAAAGTAGTGTCACTGCTGCATGGATTGCAGCTCGGAAATACCAAGTACTGCTGTTTCATTTGAGAATAGGACTACCATGCTAAGCAGTCATATTACAGTAGAAGGAAGTGACCAATCGGTAACCCGTTGACTCCAGGGCAGAACAATGTCACACATAAAGCACTTGTGGACCCAGCAATGACATTTCTGTCTCCATTTCAGATAAAACTCGGGCTGATGAACAATTTTGTGAAAAGCATGAACAAGGAAGCAGAAGGTTTCTGTTATTTGAGACAAATGTTCCCTAGAATAACCAATAACAAGATTAAGGAAGGCATTTTTGCTCCTGATGGGGCCTGAGAAAAGTGATTGGAAATCATTCAAGGATGTTTGCAAGAATTTCTTTGGCAACTATCAAGCACCAAACTACTTCAAATTGGTTGACAACCAATTACAAAGTGATGAAGTACAACATGTCATCGAAAAATCATTTTCTGCATTCACATTTGGACTTCTTTTCTGCAAATCCTGGTACAGTCAGCGATTAACATGGCAAATGGTTGCACCAAGATATTGCCACAATGAAAAGCGCTATTAAGGCTTTTGAAATTCATTGGTGCTAGCTGACTGTTGCAAGACACTAATACAGAATGTACCCGATGTTGAGTACAAACAAAAATCAGCAGCAAAACACTTTTGTTCAGTAGAACTAATGCAGCGGGTAACACTTAAATCCTTTATAATCAATAAAACTTAATCTCATGTTTCTCAAAATTTCTACGTGATACAGACTACCAGAAATTATATTTAAACTTAGCTAAAATGGGTTTTTCATAATCAACCAATTTCAAGAACCAAAATTCAAAAAGATTTTTTCGTGAGAGGACAGCCCCACCAACATAGGCACTTCACTATTCCACAAATTGAAGTTGGGGGCAATCAATACAGGTCTCTTACATAGTTTATGGGAAGACCAAAATTTGCTTTCTCGTCACACTTTACCATTGCGGACAAAGAACCTTTGGTAAGGTCTGTGAGAGGAACTGGGATTGTGGCACAAACCTTATATAATAGCCAGTTATCCCTAAGAAGGCTATGACCTGCTTTTTGAAAACTGGTTGAGGCAAGTTTTTAATAGCCTCAGTTTATCAGTTTGGGGCTTAAATACTCCTTGTCTAATCTTATACCCCAAGTACCAAGCTTCCTCCAAACCTATTGTGAATTTTTTGGGGTTTGTAGTCAAGATGGCCTCCTAAATTAAGTCTAGGACTGATTGGACCTGGACTGGGATTCACAGTCTGAGCTGAAATTGACCACATCATCTAAACACGCAGCTGCATACTCATTGTGGGGCTGTAGGATTAGATCCATCAATCTCTAAAATGTGGCTGGAGCATGATGGAGGGCAAAAGGGAGAACTATGTGTTGAAAATGGCCATCTGGCATGGAAAAAGCTCTTTGTTCCCTTGCAGCTTTAGTAAGTGGCAACAGTTAATGGCCTTTAGTAAGGTCAAGAGTGTTGATATACCTGAAAGGCCCCAACCTTTCAATTAACTCATCAACCCTTGGCATAGGATAAGCATCAAATTTTTATATTACATTTAAAATTGCAGAGCCTTAGACTGCCATCAGGTTTTAAGATGGAGACTATGGGGCTTGACCAGCCACTTTGTATGTAATCCTTAGAAACAACATTTTGTACCTCCTCTTAGATTGCCTGTCTCTGGGCTTCGGACATACGATAGGGTCTCAGTCTCGCCTTTTGGCCAGGCTTAATCACTATGCCATTCTTTATAATACCAGTTCTACCTGGTAACTCAGAAAAGGTGTCTCTATTCTTTTGGATGAATTCTTTAACCCTCTTCGTCTGGACTGCAGACAGTGACTCTGAGATACGGACCACTGGTAACTCATTGCTAGGTACATCCTGAGGATTACTTACAGTAGTGAGGCCTTCTCAGTCCTTCCAGGGTTTGAGGCAATTCACATGAGTTTACTCTTTGCTTCTACATGGGGGCACCTAATTTTTTTGATATATGTTAAATGTTATAACTCTCATATATCTAATCGGAGTCTATTGAGTAATAAGTCATATGGTATTTTAAAATTGTGAATTAAAAGTTTTATTTTATATTCTACATAGTTACCACATATACTCCATTTTTTACTGTTTTTCATTCTTGTCTACCACCTTTTTGAGCATCCCCTTTAAAGGGGTTGTCTCGCTACAATGATTGGGTTTTAATTAAAAGATCTTTAAAAAACAAGCAGCTTTGCAATATATGTTCATTACAAATGTCCTACTGATTTTGAGTTAGCCCTGTTAGTAGTACTACATCAGCTTCTCAAATTTCTATAGCAGCTGACCTGTTGATCCTTATCTTACTGGCTGTCAGGTCTGTATGACTCATCACCTTTGAAGACAGGTCTGAGCAGAGAGCCCCTCCCACACAGAATGCTTCTGTAGTGGAGGGAGGGGGAGGGAGGACTATGGCTTCTGTGTCTGTGCTGCCTGGATTAACCCTGTGTGTGCCTGCTTCCTCCTGCTCTCTACACAGATAGATGTGACAGCAGTGACCCTGTGTGTTACTATAATCATGATGTGTCTGTGGAACTGTCACTATACTAATACTATACAGATCAGGCATGTGAATACTTCATGCTCTGGTGTACTAGTGACACATCCTGAGTATAGTAACACTTCACAGCTGCCCTGTGTCTGTTCTGACAGGATTTGTTGTTGCTGGAGATGTGGAGATATGTAAGCTAAGCAGGGGATATAGGAACACTTGCATCCCCTCTGCTCTGCTATTAGTAATCAATGCTTCACCGACCTCTCTAAACTCATAGATCAGCCCTCTCCTGCAACAGACCTAGGCAGGCACACACAGGGTTAACTCTGGCAGCAAACCCCCTCCCCCTTGCTGTATAGAAGTTACTGAGCTGCCTGTGTGCTGAGGGGAGGGGGGAAGAGGGAGCAGAAGAGACAGACCAAGAAGCACACCCCTCAATTCAACTACCAGGCTCACTGACAGGCTGAAAGCTTGTAATGATACAACTCCTTTAAGGTTCTGTTTCCACTAGATCATTCTTCTGTAAATTATGCACTGAAGTATACATGTGTGTAATGTATAGGACTTGTCACTGCTCTTTGGTAAGATAAAGGAGGTCCCCAGGTCAGTTAAAATTTCTTTAGGAATAAGTATCTGGGTGAGCATTTGGAGTAGCTCCCTTGCAATACCCTTAGATGAGGTGTTTCTAAGAGGATTGCTTCAGGGTAACAGGTGACGTAGTCTAGGACCACCAAAATGTACTGGTGGCCTCTGGCAGACTTAGAAAGTTGTCCAACCAGCTCCATAGCAATGCACTCAAATGGCACTTCAACTATTGGCAGTGGAACGAGTGGGTTATGGAAATTTGGCTGAGGGGTGTTAATCTGATATTCTCGACATGACTGACGAAATTCCTCTTCCACTTCATAAATACCAAGCCAGAAAAATTCTGCTCAATGTACTCACCTAGCACATGTGAATGATCATGGTCCAACATTCACGCATACGTGATACTGTAGTACAACAAGCTGTTCTCTGCCTGGTTCTTGGTGATAACCATTTATGACTTTAACATTTCTTCAGGCATTTGCTAGGTTAAGATCCCTTAATTGTTCTGTACCAAAGTTTCCAGCCAGGACCTCTAAAGAAAAACAATCAGCTTCACCTGGTAGTAGTGACACAGCATTTACCGGATCACAAACCTTATTTATATTTTACTTTTTCTTACACACCTTGGCCACCTTTTCCCACATGTTCCAGAATAAAAGAAAATCATGGGCAACTATCGATAATGCATTTAGTTTTTAACTACGCCCACCTCATGGATGATTGACCCACATGGAATCTTTACTGACTTTACTGAGTACTGCCGTGGGATAGTCCTTAGTATCACCACATATACAGAAGCCACCACACTGGAATGTAGAGTCCATTAGTGCCATTACAGGACAAAAATCCACCTAAGCTGGACACATTTGTCGTTCACAAATGTTGTACAGGTGAGCGGCATAAGCAGGTCTCTCCAAGTCACATTCCATTGGCTCAACTATCACCAAGCAATGAGCAGCCACATGTCCCAATCCATGGCAATATCAGCAGAATATTTGGCACCGGATTTTGGACATCAAGGGGGACAAGTATGAATGGGGCTGTGCCAGAAGTCTGGTGTATTTTCAGCCCAACATCAGGCGCAGCACCGTTTGGATTGGTGAAAATCTTCCTGAACTCCCGAGCGCCACTTTGTAATGCGCCTGATTTTGGGGGGCGTGCGGTAGGTGGGGCGCACTAGAACCATACAAAGCTATAGATTTATAGTTTCACATTACTGCTCATTATTGCTGGAACAGGTAAACCACTTTGAAAGTGGTTTACCTGTGCCAGAAATGTTGTCTTAGCACCAAAGTTTACAGGCCAAATTTTATACATGTGACCCCAATTCCTTTCTTGGACTTGGTAGCTGATTACCTTGTAAGTTCGTGTCACCTCCTTAGCCAGCAGTCTTTCCAATTTAATAGTTGGAACAGTCATCATTTGATGGTCTTCCTTTGTTTTCAGGGGTGTGTGAGTCCTGAAGGAACTCCTCTGTGGCAGTGTATCTCTCAATCACAGACACAAGCTCATCCACATTTTTTTAAGGTTATTTTATCCAGTGTAGCCTTGTATCCTGCCAGGCAGGGTATAGGTGAAAATATCACACACGAGTTCCACGATTTGGGTTGGTGGGACTTTTATGACTGCAACCACTGTCTAGACACGCTGTGCTCAGAATGCAAGCCTAGTCAAAATTTTTAAATTGTAGCTCCAGCGTCTAAGTGAATGAGAAATGGTGATGTGCATCGTTTCTGACTCTGATGGGCTCCGCAGCGGTGAGATCACAAGGTGGCGGCTGGAAGCCATGTGAAGGCTTCCATCATTGCCATGTCTGCGCTTCTAAAACTTGTTCACCCTATTGTGTTGTTTATGCAATGCAATAGAGTGTTGTGATGATCGAGCCCCCTAGTGGTCAAATAGCTTAAGGGGTACTGTGAGGGGAAAAACAAACTTTTTAAAGTACAGAAAAATAAGAAAATATTAAGAGTTCAAATCATCCTCCTTTTGCAATTTTCCAAATAAAAAAATAAAAAAGTTACACATAATTGGTATCGCCGTATCCATAAAAGTCCGATCTATTAAAATGTAACATCATTTATCCCAAATGCTGAACACCATAGAAGAAAAAAAATTCCAGACACCAAAATTGCGGTTTTTTGGGCTATTTCACATCTCTCAAAAATGTAAATAAAAGTGATCAAAAAGTCACATCTATCCCAAATTGGTACCATTAGAAAGTGCACTTCAGCTTGCAAAAATTGCACTCTCACTCCAGTCCATAGGTGGAAGTATCCAAAAGTTTTTGGTAGCAGAAAATGGTGCTGCAGCGCAAATTTAAAGAATAGAAGATGGTACAAAAATATAACAAAAACTGTACATATTTGGTACTGATGGAATTATATCAACCTGCAGAATACAGAGAACAAATCATTTATACCAAAGAGTGAACGCCATAAAAAAAAAACTGCAAACATGGCTCATGTATGTTTTTTTCATATTATGGCCCACTTAGAAATTTGTTGCATTTTCCCAGTACATTATATGGTACGATGAATGACATAATTAGAAACTACATCTTGTCCTGCAATATAAAAGCCTTGTAGGTAGAAAAATAAAAAAAGTTATGATTTTTGAAAGGTGGGGATTTAAAAAACAAAGAGCCATATTATTTTGATTGTGGTGAGTTAAGGGGTTAAACTTGGCATACACCTTTACATCCTTTTCCCTTCAGTTTGAAGTATGCTTTTTGAGATATCCCTGTCAGAAATTGAGCCCGCACATCTGCCTACCGATCCCGAGGCAGCTTCTCTCTCTCAGTGTTCTTCTCAAAAGTACCTGGGTATACCTCAATGTTGTCTTTGGAAGTAATTTATCTCAGGACACGGAATGCCAGGGTGTGGACTGCAGCCCCTGAGTGCCTCTTGTCTCTTAGCCAAGTCTTGTATCTGCTGCCTAAGGGACTGGTTCACCTGTTGCTGCTCTCTTATAGATATTTGGTGAACCAGACGATTTGTCTCACCCTTACAGCTTCATAGTTACATATTACATAGTTACATAGTATGGTTGAAAAAAAATCTCTCAAGTTCAACCAAGGGTGGGGAAAGAGGTGGATGAAGGGAGGGAAATAGGGAATGTTTAAGCTTTGTTTCCCCTACTGATGAAGACTTGGAACTCATAAGGCGAGAACCAATCTTCCCTAAATGAATATTTAATTTCTGCTCCCAAACTGGATTTAGACATTTTATGCAGCTACATAAGTATTAATATTATTTAGAAGTAAGTAGTTGTATAAGTCTTTCTTGAAGCCCTCACCTGTTCCTGCTTTGACCAACTCCTCAGACAGGCTATTCTTCAGATTCACAATTTTCAAGGTAAAGAACGCTTTTCTCCTCTGGAGACTGAATTATTTTCTTTCTAGATGAAGGGAATGTCCCCTTGTCTTTTGAGGGGGCTTTACATGAAATAGCTTTTCCCCATACTTTTTGTAGAGGCAATATATATACTTATATCAATTAATCATGTCTCCTTGTAGCCATCTTTTCTCAAGACTAAGTTAAATTCTTTTAACTGTTTCTCATAACTAAGATTCCCCTTATAAGTTTGGTTGCTCGTCTTTGCACTTTCTCTATATTCTTTCTATAAACTGGAGACCAAAGCTGAACAGCATATTCCAAGTGATGCCACACCAATGCATTATCCAGCAGTAATATTACATCCCTGTCTTGTGAGTCCATGGCTCTTTTAATACACGCCAATGTCCTGCTGGCCTTAGAGGCAGCTGAGTGACATTGCATGCTGTTCTGTAATCTATTATGTACAAGTACATCCAGATACTTCTCAACAAGTAATTCTCCCAATTTATTCCCCCGCAGGACATATGATGCCTGTAGATTATTAATACCAAAATGCAGAACCTTATATTTATCCACATTGAACGTCATTTGCCAAGTAGTTGCCCAAACACTCAGTGTGTCCAGGTCTGCTTGCAATTTATGAGCATCTTCCATAGATTGCACTACCCTGCATAGCTTGGTGTCATCTGCAAAAATCGAAACAGTGCTATTATCTCCAATTAATATGTGCTATTAATATATCATTAATAAATATATTGAATAAAAGAGGACCCATTACTAAGCCTTGGGGTACACCACTTATTCAGTATTTAGAATCCGCAAAAATCCATTTGTAAAATTATCCACATAGACTGCAATTGAAAATGCGAGCAGTAGTCTACAGGTTTGATTTCAAAATAGGCAGTTTTGAAAAAAACTTGTTCTATAATCCGCCATATATCTCTTGAAAACAGCGGATTATAATACTGTTCAATTGAAAGGTGTTCCAGAAATCCGAAAACCACAGCAAAAAAAAAGTGAAAAAACTGCAACAAAAATGAATCCGACCAGTATTTTGTCCTCTGCCATGTAGACGTAGCCTAAAACAATAGTTCAGCAAACCCTACTGCATATCAGGCTTTAAAGCAGATTGATGAACCTTCACATATTGGCAAAGGATTGTCTTGTCCAATGAGTTTTCTGCTTCATTAAATGGATGGACATTAGAGTGTCAGGTGAAAAACATAAGAGAACAAACATCCTGTAACCATTGCTGGAAGAACACAAGCTGGTGGTGGCAGTGTTATAGTCTGGGAAATGTTTTTGTGGCATTCTCTGAGCCATTCATCAATGTAAAAGGCACTCTCAATCAATTTAGGAATCAATCCATCCTTGCAAATTACAGTATATACATTCATACATGCTGATTGTCTTTTCTGGGGCATATGGGATCTTTCAACAAGACATTGCAACATATCACACGGCTAGATATATCCAATATTGGTGGGAAGAGCATGACCAAGACTTTCGAGTACTACCTTAGCCCTCTAATTCCCCAAACTAAAACCTAATTGAGCATCTGTGGGACCAACTTGATCATCATGTTTGCTCTATGGATTCTCCCCCATGCACCCTCCAGGAACTGTGGAATACAGTCAGCATGCATCCATATCCCTGTAACAACATACTAGGACCTTACTGAGTCACTCAAAGCCCAATTAGCTGCTGTCTGTGCTGCACATGGTGGTTACTGTGGTTATAAGATGGTGGTCATAATAATGTGACACCACTGAGTACTAGATTTCATTTCTGTCTTAGTTTCTATTACTACTTGCAGTTACCAAAGTCTACAAAGCCTCGATTTCAGATTGTTTTTAAGAGAACAACAGTGCTGAATTTATAGACCTCCTTTTAAGTCAGTGGGGTCCATCAGATGCTGCTAATATGATAGATCTGGCACTGCTTCATAGTTTCCATTTATAATGAAAACCATGATGTTGATGTAAACAGAGCCTTATATTTATATATTCCAATCACCATTTTTAGTGTAGATTTTTGCAATTGTTATGAGTAAAATATTTTGGCTGCAAATAGATTGTCTATACAGAAATTGTTTAACTTTGACTTGTGTAATGGCAAAATTCTTCTTCTTTCATGCCATAAAACCTGTAAATGAAAACCAGGACATTTTACGGCAATAATAATAAACACCCGCAAACTAGAACCTTTAAAGCTGTGTAGCCAATTTCTATTTGGCCTTAGTGCAGTGATTCACTTGAGTTGTATGTTGGTTTCTCTGGGTTGCTCACAGATTTTTTTTTATAAAGAGTATCCTGGTCTTTGCCCTTGAACTCCTGTACAGGCCGGCTCAGACTGGCCCTCGGAGGAGTACCCTTAGGCATGGCAGGCCTGAAACTGTTTTGTCAGGGAGATAGGTAGAAAACAGAGTCAGAGTGCAAGAGGTATGTACAGAAGCTACAAGGTGGGCCCCAAGAACCATCTCCACTGATGGGCTCCAGGCACACCAGTCCATCACTGTGTACAGAGATCTGGTCTTTGCTGAAGGGGATCCTCAGGTTGCTGCCCCTGCAGGGACACGTCCAGACACGATACCAGGGGAGTAAATGAGAAGGTTAGTCAGGTGGTTCTAAGGGTGAGGCACAGCACTTTTATAGACAATGGCTATCCAAAGTTCAGTGCAGACAGTGAACAAGTAAGGATGTCAGGAAACAAGCCACAGTGAAAACCAGAAATCCAAACACAGAACTTCCAGGAATGATTACCAAAGATTGGGCACTGTGGTGAGAAGGTGTCCATTAATTAGCCACAGGCTGGGAAGCAGATAGGCATGCCCTGGCCCTTTAAATCAAAGAGGATCATCACATTTGCCCTTTACAGAAGCCAGAGATGAATGGACTGGCCACTGAAGCAGACACAAACAGGGTGGAAAAAAGCCACATGCTACAGGGAATAGGTAAGTGCCTGTGTTGGTGGTTGTGGTGATGAGTAGTATCACATCTCTTGAGATAAAAAAAAAAAAATCACAGAAAAATGAGACATTAGCTATTTAAAAACACAAACACAAGGCAATACTTACAGCTCTATGGCTGGACAATGTACTATTCTCAGTAGGAGGCAATATAAGACCCAGTGCTACATGGGAGAAATATAACAGGTGCTGATAACTAATGAGCAGATGCTCACACAGCCATGCGCTAGGGGGGCAATTGCCTAATAAAAAATGCACATTCGCTAAGTACCAGCTTACACCAGTATGCAAAAAAGCCACAATACAACACAGGGGGGACTGAACAAATGCAAAAATACTGATGAAACTATCCATGTGGGGGTGGTTTCTAGTATTACAATTGCATATAGAAAAGGCTATATAAAGGGTGCCAATTATACAGTTACATATGGTACACCATGCTGGTTCCAACCAAGTGATGATGCCTCTACTATTCCATTGGGTAATCTGTCCAGCATATTTCAAATGTTATATAAGCAAGAAAAGTCCACTCAGCACTGTTGCATAGATTCCTCTTCTGTGTTCTTGGATCAGGAAGAGACACTTGGCCGGGAATGCAGCAATGAAGTTTTGTTAATGAAGAATTTTACTTCCAGCACTCAGCATATAAGTAAAAACGCACTTTTATTCCAATCCTCAGTTAAAATAGATTCTTCTCCATAAAATCAAAACACAGATAATAGACTGGGCATAGTAACGTCTACATGTTTCGAGCAGATTAACCGGCTCTTAATCGTGACTGCAATACTACTAAAAGGTAAACACTGTTAGGACTCGTTCACACGGCTTATTTGTCCGCAGATTGGCGCCGTACTCCGCGCCGGATTTGCACTGCAGTACGGCGCCAATCCGTCGGAGTAATTACGGTAATCCACTGCTCTCATAGAGAACAGTGGATTCCTTTCGCTCCTCCCCGCTCGGCGAATCCGCCCGCGGGGGGGGAAAAAAGTGACATGCACATTATTTACCGGGCGTTAGCGCCTAGAAATGACAGTTTTTCTAATGGGGCCGGAAAAATTAAAAAGCAGATGTCAGCATAAAGGTCTTTTTTTAAATTGTGAATCCAGAGTACTCTGGATTCACAATTAAAGAAGACCTTTATGCTGACATCTGCTTCTTTCATTTTTCTGGACTTGGATGGTTGGAGTTGGGCTCTCCTGCCTTGGGATGATCTAATGCATTGGCGCTTCTTGGGAGGCTATTGATATTTGGGACTTCAGTGCTGGTTTAACGTTTTTCTTTCTAGTCTATGGGGCCGGGGAGCGGCGCCCCCGCCGCGCTCCGGCCCCGCCCCCGTCCCGCCTTATCACGCCGGATTTGCGAGCGCAATCCGGCTCACAAATCCGCCGTGAATAAGCCGTGTGAACGGGGCCTTATAGTTTCTGTAATCAAGACGTGTAGGGCATAAAAAGGTGTATATTAATCCTTAATTGACATGGTGCTAAATTACTAAAATACAGATGTAGCAGAACTAAAAATAACAGTTAATGCACCCTGATATCACATCACAGACTGTTATCTCTACTTTCTCAATGCTTTTCAATGGCCTTTGTTTACAGATGAGAGCAGATAACACAAAAAGTCGTGATATAACGGTCAAGCTGTACTCTGCTACATCTCTATATTTATAGATACACAACACAAAAAGAAAAAGAACAACCAGGCATCCTTATAGTATAAACTGATATTTGCATTTCAAAGGTGAAGAATAGATTATCATGGTTTTTGTTTAAATATCTGACAAATTCTGGTACGGAAGACACAGGACCCTACCAAATTAGCAGGGTATCATCTATGTGTCTTCAGTACCAGAGGATGTCAGACAAAAAACGGGTTGTTTTTCAAATAGATATATCTCTTCTCCCACCAGGCGACATAAATATTCGCCAGGGAGGGAGAGAAACAAGAGCCTACAGGACAACCCTGGACCTGGAGAAAAAATTTGTTATTAAATAAAAAATAATTGTGATGTAGTAAAAATTCAAAACCCATGACAATATATTCCTTCAACTGTGAAGCGTATTTACTGTATTTATTCAACTGGTACATTACAACAAGTATTGCTAAATCATGCAATATCGCATTGCACCCATGAGAATGTAGGTTGTCAAAAGAAATTGCTTTGATTAATGGATATGGATAAAAAAACAGAAAAACCAATGGCTATAAATGTTTGTTTAACCAGATACTGAGGGGTTCAAAAACTGACCTGATCCAAGATATGATGGATCTAAGTGGTGGGGGAAAAAAATCCCCTTATGAACTTTGGGTAATTAATGAAAGAATGGGTTTTCATTTTGGATACAAAAAATTATCTTTCTACCCCCCTGTTTTGTAACCAAAAACCCTTTAAAATGGGGAAAACCTCTCATTAACCAGTTTCTCCACATGTTGTCCACAAATTTCTGCTTTGAGGGTTCCATAAACTGTTTCATCGGTTAACATTTTGTTAACTTCACGAAAGTATACCCTGTATTAACACAACAACAACCCCCCCTTATCAAAATTGCCTTACTACCACAAAGGGGTTTTTTTTTTAAACATTTAAAAGCTTGTCTCTCCAAAAGTGACAGGTTATGATTACACATAGAAGAGTTGAGATACAAATCCCTCATTTTTTCCAGTTCTCCAATTTTGAAAAATTTGGTCCTTTATGGGAAAACTTTGATTGTTTTAAGGAAAAAAAACCACTTTTCATTATCCATTCCCAAAATTACTTCTTTGTTTAAATTTTAAAGAAATTTTTTTTTCCCTTTCCCAAAACTTTTTTTAAAGACCTATTTTTAATAATGATCAAAACCTAAAAAAATTTGTGGATTTCCCCTCATATAAAAAGGGAACCAATTTTGGGGTAATTCAATTTTACATGCTTCTGTCAAAAATTTTCATATGTCACCTGTAATTTACCAGTAGGTGACCTTATAAAAAAAAACCCCAAAAAAAAAGTGTACCCGGGGAAGTGATTATATAAAAAGAAAAGACTAAGTAACAAAAGGGGTGACAGGGAAAAAATTTTCGGTTTACATGGGAAAATTTTCATGCGATTAAAAAAAGGCATAAAATGCGCCGGGAATTTATGAACCCCTATAAAAGGGGGGGTCATAATTCAGGCGCATTTTTTAGGGGTTGAAAGACAGTGGGACTGGGGTTTATACCCCCTTTGAAAGTGGTATACCCGGTCTGACTGTAATGCACACAGAAATCTATAGCTGCGCTACTTTCTAGGGGCCCCCAGCCCCCTGGGTTTTTGGGGAGTTTTGGGAAAATTTTAATAAAACGGGGTTTTCTGATGGGCTGTAAAACGTCAGTACGGGGCCCATGTCGCCCTAAATGTTTAACTAATAGATGATATAAAAAGGGTATTTAAGAATGTGCCATTAATATAGTGAATAACAAGAATATGGAGGATTTGTTGTATTGGGTTAAATCTACTTAACAGGCCTCTGACAAATTTTCCCCCTATATTTTGTACCGAAAAAGTGAACAATAGGGCAACCTTTCCGCTCATCACGGGCCCCTTCTTTTTCCGCGGGCCTCTTGTCACCGCCTCACAAAAACCGTCTCCAAGATTTTCTCTCGTGCCCCCCCCCATACTCTGGAACTCGCGGGCCCCAACCCAAATCAGACTTCCCCCAAATTTCACCAGCTTTAAAGCAACCTAAAAACCCCACTTCCTTTAGGATAACCCATAACCTAGAATAACCCCGCGTCAAATACACCCCACAAACATATCTGCCCCTAACCTTTTTGTCTCTTTCCCCCCTTTCCCTTTTAGATTGAAAACCTTCAACGGGATGGGGCCCTCTCTCACTCTGTTAAAACCCGCTTTGTCAGGAAATTTTCACTATTGTAAATTTTTTGACTTTTAATGTTAAAGTACGAACCCCCCCGGGAAAGTTTCAGCGCCCTGGAATCAATGGCGCTTTAAAATAAATAAAAATAATTTAAATTTTTATTAAAAAATAATTATCATTGGGTTAACCCCAAAATCCAGTTCAAAACATTATTAAACTTTCAAACTTTTTTAAATTTGTATTTGGGGAAAAAATAAAAACTTTGGGAAACGTTTCCCCTATTATGTATATAGAGCCGAGCTTTTTGAAAAAATAATCCTACTTGGTTAACATTGCAGGGGGTTTTAAAAAAGTGGCCCGAAATTGTTCTAGGGTTTTTCCCTTTTGTAAAAAAAAAACAACACATTTTAATTAAAAGGTTAAAACCAAGTTAAAAAGATATGGTCTTCCTTGAATTGTCAAAGTGAACATGTTGCAATACATAGGATGTATTTAAGCATTAGAATTCGTGAGCACATCTTTGATATCACTTTCCCAGGGATTAGACAAATGTCCAGAGCACTAAAACACTTTGGGGATTTTTAGGTAACCTGTCTACATTTGGTGTGATTGCCCTGGAAAAAATACACAAATCGATGGGTGGGAGGGAATTTGAGGAAATTCCTCACAAAGCAAGAGGCATTTTGGATCCTAACATTAGATTCTAGAGTCCCAAAAGGGAAATGTAAAATTTTAAAGTCCTTTTTTCCTTTTTGCATATAACCTTTTTTTCTACTTAAAAGTTATAGGGGAGTTTTTTTCTAAATAGATGTTTTGGTGGTTGTTTTTTTTTTTTGTGCTTTTGTATTGTAAAATAAAATCCGTATTTGTAATCTAGGTATGTGAACTAAGGGTTTACAAAATTTTTTATGCCCTACACATCTTGATTTTTTTTAAAAAACTATAAAGGGGTTTCCCTTTCCCGTAATATTGCCGTCAAAGAGTTGGTTAATCGGCTCAGAAAAAGGGGTCGAGGGTTTTTTGTTTCCCATTAAACTGTGTTTTGAATTTTTTGGAGAAAGGGAAACTATTTTTTTAAAAATTTTGGGGGTTGGAAAAAGTGCATTTTTATTATTTGCTGAGTGCTGAAAAAAAAATTTTTACATTTCAAAGTCCAACCCCAAAAAATGACCCCTCTGGATTTAGATTCAAATTTTTTCCGTGATCATATGATTTAAAAACATATAAATTCCCAACCCCTTAAAATTGGCCCCAAGTTTCCCAAAAATTTTTTGGGGTGTATTTTTAAAAAAAAAAAAAAAAAATGGGGAAAAAAAAGCGCACGGAAATGAATGATGCTTTTAGAAAGTGTTGCTTTAGAGAATTTTAGAAATATTTACCACCATAGTAGGTGTCCATTGATGTGTCACAAAATAATAAAAACTTAAATTTCTTTTTTTTATGTTGTTTTGATGGGGTTCCCAATTAAAACTCACAGGGTGAAATGTCAGAAAAAAAGGCGCCCCACCGTCGTTTTAAGGGCATTTTTTTGAGTGGGATAGGGCGAAATTTAATGAAGGGATCCGTGAAAAATCTGGCATGTGGGATTTCCTTTTTAAAAGTATAAAAAAGCGCCCTTTTAGGTGCATTGGGATAATGTAGGCGCATTGCATTTATTGCTTGTTTTATTTGATGTTTCCCATTTAGGCGCATTCTAATGTGTCATGCCTGGGGGATTTAATTTCACCTTAGGGTTTTGGTGTTCTTTCAGTTTATTTATATAGAGAATAGGGCGTCAACATACAGCCCTAATGGGACATGTTCCCCACAGTGTTTAAAATGGTGAAGATGGGCGCAAAGGTTTTCTATTTAAACTGGCTTGTAACTATTGAAACCCTTAAGTATAAAATCTTTTTGCCCTTTTTGTTCAACCCCTCCCCGAAGTTAACAATTTGGATCAGGATAAATAATTTTCCAAAATTCCTTTTCTCTTTGCTGAAAATTTGTATTTCAAAAAACTGCAATCAAACAAAATTTTACAGGCTTGTGATTGCGGCCAATGTGGTTTTTAAGGGGGTTTTTAACCAATTTTTCACAAACAATTTTTAAATTTTAAAAAAATCCTTTTTATTAGTGAAGTTATTGCAGTGATTGGGGGTTATTAGCGTTCCCTTCCAAAAGTCAAATTTCCGGTACTTCATGTCTGGTACTGGGTTTTTTAAATGTCCGGGATGGAAACGGTTTTTTGAGCACCCTGGGGGGGGCCAAATTTCTTTTTTGGTACAAATTGTGTATAAAGTTCCGGAAAAATCCTGTCATTTAAAGTAGAAAAGTTTTATTTTAAAACTTTTCCCGCAAAAACTTTCTTTAATTTTATTTGTAAGGAATTTTCTTTTCTGTTTGTTATTTTGTTTATTTTCTAGTATCATTATTTTTCACTATGTGACAGTGACATTATCGGGTTTAAAAACCCCCATTTTTCAACTTTTGTTAAAGGGTTTTAACATACCAATGGGTTCCTAGAAAACCCCCTTAAATTTGCATGTTGAGGAAAAATGTTGATTTAAATTTTTTAATTTTTTTTGTGGACCCTTTTCATCTTGTGCCTTGTTTTCCCAAAAATTTCAGGGTTTCATTAAAACACATTTACATTTTTAAAATTTTCACTAACCTTTAAAACCCAAATTTTTCTCAACAATACAAAATTTAAAAATGACCCGTTGTACCCGTTTTTTTTAGAGAAGTACTTTCTTTTTATCCAAACCCAAGGTTGGGGTTTAGCTCACTGCAAAATCAGATTCTAAAGTTTCCCATATTTCAATTTGGAAAGGTAGAGAACTGCCGAGTGAGTCAAAGGCAGAGAATGACACGGAGACAAGGCTAAAAAGGCTTTAGCTACGCACCTGTACAAGGGTGTAGGCTTTCCTTTTTATGTGTCTTCACATTATATAGGAGACATAAAACCGCCGTGAGATAGTTCCTAAACCATGTACCAGACCTTCCTGTCTTTGCCCGTTGACCATGATTCTTGCCGCCTCCCCTGAACTTCCTGTCTGGCCCTGATTAGAGTTTTATTTTTCTGTACCAGTTCCCCCGGGGCCCACCAAGCAGGCAAAAATAGGGGGATTAACGACCTAGGGGTCGCATGCCGCAGCAAGTCCATCCCGCCTTGCGGCGGACTCTGGTGAAAACCGAAAGCCTTAGCCTTGGTTGGTGCGGCTTACACCGTCGCTTTCAGTGGCTCAGTGGATCCACTATTTCAGGTTGTTATAATTTTCAATAGGATTTAAGTCAGGGCTCATAGAAACCACTTCAAAATGGCCCAAAATGCTTGCCTTAGAAATTTATAGATGTTTTTACGTGGTTTTGGGCATTACCCTGTAGGAGCAACTAGGGGGGGGGGGGGGACCCCCCCCCGACCGGACCAAGGGCTTTTGATACTGGGCAAAAAGTTTGCCCAAAATTCTTGTGTTTTTGAGATTTCTTTAAAAATCGGAAGTTTTCAAGATACCTCACCCCCCGATGAAAAAAAAGTAATCACAAAATATAACCAAGCCTCTTCTATGTTTTATAGTAGGTGCAATTTTTTTTCTTTGTATGTTTCATTTTTACTTTTGTGAGAGCTGATGTGACTTGCCAAAAACCTCCAGTTTGTTCGTTGTTCAAAGGGCTTCCCGAAGCTGGGGCTTGTATTAGTATTTTGGAAAAATTTCCCCTCTTGCTTTTTTTGATTTTCTTTCAACAGTGGTTTCCTTCCGGCCATCTTCCATTAAGCCCCTTTTGGGAAAAACAGCAATGGATGGTCTGGCAGCAAATGATTGTATGATGTACCTTAACTTTTGGTTACCCCCTAATTTCTTTGTATGTTTTTCTGGGCTCTTTGGTTACCATTCTTATTATTCATCTCTTCAATTTGTCATAAATTTTTCTCTTGTGGCCATGTCCAGGTTGCCTACAGTGCTATCAAACCTAAACTTCTGAATAATTTGTGTAACTATATTAACAGAAACATCAAGTTGTTTGGAGATGGTCTTATAGCCTTTCTTTAAATATTTGTCTATAATTTTTTTTCTAATCTCCCGGGCAATTTTCTTGTTTCCTTTGGTCCCTGTTCAGGTAAAAACATTATACCAAACGCACAGTGACGACTTTTACCTTTTAAATAAGAGCTGATGATTACGGTAATGCTAATTTTAGGCGCTTATTTTAAAATGTCCCCTTTTCTAATTATTTTCAATCTTTTCTAGGAATACCATTCTTTTGTCCAGACCAGTTTCTTTTTTTTTGGGTTTTCAGTTAAACCACAATTTAAACACAATGTATGATTTTCATGAGTTGATTTTCAGTAAATTTTAATTTATTATTACTTTTGTCAATTTTAAGTTATGTCAGTGACCATTGTGGGTTTCTCTTTCTTAATGGAAGGGTACCAACAATTTTGTCCACATGTGTATGTAACTACTGCCTACAATAGCTACTGTTGATCATGTGACCTCCTCAAAAGTTAATACAAGTTGTCGTAGTTAAACAACATTGATTTGTGTCCTTTTGCCAGTCCAAGTATGGACACGATTTTGAAGTTTCTACAGTATCTTAACAAACAACTGGATTATACCCCGTCTATTTTAATTCATTATGCGGCTATTTGCCCACCAATACCAGAGAACACTGCTTATAGCTGGTGTTCTGTAGAGAGAACAATCACTATTGTCTAGTGACCCCTACAAATTTTAAAAGTAAAAGTTGAATGCATTCAGTATAATCAGAGAAGGAAACACATTGCATTGTCGATAAGCGGCATATGGTGCAGGAACATATGTATATTGGCAATAAGACATTAAGTGCTAAGAATGGTATCTAAGGAACTTGTCAGTGCATAGAAAAATGTTTCAGTAAGTAAGTACTGTACTTTGTATGTGTCATACATTTTTATAGCTAAAAATATATATGTTAACAACATAGTATAGACTGTTATGTAACATACACTAATGGCAACAGGTTTACAGTCTTTTTGGGCTACTGGTTTGTTTGAAACATTGAGAAATTATACAGTATTTGCAAAAAAGATAATAAAGAGTTGCTCCTATCTCAAACATTATGGCATATCAATAGGATACGTCATAAATGTCTGATACTGCAGGTCGCACCTCTGGAGAACAGGTCCCTGAAAGTTTCCATCCAGAACAGAGAAGAGGTTACACTTGAGCAGAACTCTATTCATTATTCATTTTGATGGAAGTCCCATTGAACCGAACTGGAGTCTGGAGTCGGAATCAAAGTTCTTTCCCATTCCTATGTGTCATGGTTCATGCCGCGGCTCCTGTCTTGGGCCATGGACATGTCCGTGCCTTCACTGTGCCCCCTGTTCTGCTCGTGGTCCATGCTCCCACTTCAGACTGTGGGCATAGCCGTGTCTCTGCTGTGCATTCATCTGTCCTCGCTCCTGCTTGGGTCTGCGATCCTGGGCGTATCCATCCTCTCTGGCTTCCTCTGCGTGCATGCATGCCCCTGTAACTGCACTGATATTTAAAGAGACAGTTCCTGATTAGCTGTCCAATGACATGTGACCTCCTGTGTAAAAAAGGAACTTCTTGGCCCTGCCTCAGGGTTTGTACGTTGGTGTTCATCCTAGGATCCTGACCTTTGTCTGCTGTTCTCTTGCTGAGATAACCTCTGTGTTATCAATATCTTCACTTAACCCGTGTTAACCCTGTGCTTAATAAAGGTATTATCTGCTGTTATCTGCCGATACATCCCTTCTGCCATTGTACCAGTCTGCTATATCTGCCTGGGACTTGCTACCTGTCTACGGCTACACCTGTTGTGACCTGTCACCTCTGCCAGTACCCAGTCCCTCGTCCTGCACATCGGCTGTCACCACGGCTAGCCATATTTTATATTTCAGGGCAAGGGTAGTTTCTTTTGAGGTTTCCTGGTTAATAGTCTGCTAGTATAAAATCTAAACAACTGCTCTAACTCTCCAGAGTATTTCACATATTTTGCTTGTTTAACTAAATTTATATAGCAGATGTTCCTAAGTCCCTGAACAAGATGACCATCCCTTTGGAGAATGATTTACTTGTGAGCAAGATATTGCACTTACAGATTCGTTAAGCTCTAAGCAAAAAGTCTCAAGGTCATGAAACCCCAAGTTTGCAGGAACATCTAGCTAAGATATTAGAGTAATCTCTAGAGTACTCCCAGGAAAACTCTGTTAAGTTGAAAGCCACCAACTTGTTACTCCCCACAAAAAGCTACAATGTTCTTGTATGTGGTAGGCCCCTCAACCTCTGGGCCCTGTAACTATGGCCAGGGCCGTTCCTAGGGGTGGGTGAGGCAGCCGTGCAGAGTCAGTCAGCAGCTGCACACCGAGGCAGGACGGTAAAGATCCTCCCTTGTATGTATCAGCGTCGCAGGGGGGGCGCGCGGCTTTCACCATGCCCCTGTGACGCTGGCTCTCCTCGGCCTCTGCCGACCCAGGAGATCCCTAGGAGCTGTGTGACAGCGTAATCGGCATGATGACGTCACACCGCTTACATTGCTCACTAGCTCCGAGACCTGCCACGCGGTTCGTGGCGACGTGAGTATGTTTTTTTAAATTTTATTATCATTAGCTGCAGGGACTAGGGCTACTATCTGACTATATAGGGGCTATTTCCTGGCTATAGGGGCTACTACAGGGGCTACTACCTGGCTATAGGGGCTACTCCCTGACTATAAGGGCTACTACCTGGCTATAGGGGCTACTACAGGGGCTATTAACTGGCTATAGGGGCTATTACCAGGGTTACTACCCGGCTATAAGGGGCTATTACCTGGCTATAGGGGGCTACTACAGGGGCTACTAACTGGCTATAGGGGGCTACTGCAGATGCTACTATCTGGCTGCATGGGCTACTACATGGCTATAGGCGCTACTACCACTTGGCTATAGGGGGCCACTACAGGGGCTACTGCCTGGCTACAGGGGGGTATTACATGGCTACAGAGGGCTACTATCTGGCTACCGGGGGCTACTGTCTGGCTATAGAGGGAATATTAAATGGCTACTATATTAGGTGTGATAGATGGGGAGTTTGTATAGAGATAGGAATTGGTAGAGAAGTGCTGATAAAGTAAGGAGTATAAGATGTTTGTTTTGTAAATTCTACAGTGAAGAGACATGGAGACGAAGAAGAAGAGAAAGAGAACAACTCTTCAGAGACGTCTCCTGTAAGTCTCTGGATGTAACTTTACTGTAATCATTTATATGCAGAGCCTGTGTACAGCTGGTATCCACTACTGTATGGTCACTGTGTTCCGGTAATATAGGTTGTAGTATAATGGGTTGTATTCAGTAATGGTATTGAGTATTATTCAGTCACTGTGCGGTGGCCATATGTGGTCACGGTGTTGCAGTATTCGGTCACTATGTAGTGGTGATATGTGGTCATGGTGTGGCGGTATTCGGTCACTATGTGCTGGTGATATGTGGTCTTAGTAGGACATTGGTACTATTAGCCTGGGATTCTGGTTTTGTGCAGCAGTGTTATTTGGTAACTGTATGATTTATTTAGTAGTTTAATACGTAGCACACTGTGTTAAAGCTTTTTGTATATTTGGTTGACGGTGATGCAATGTGTTGCATCATGGCGCATTATGTTATGGGGGGCGGGAAATGCTTCACCTCGCCCTGAGTGCAGTTCAGCCTAGGAACAGCCCTGGCTATCGCTATAGTTACTTGAGCAGGTATATCCCAGAAGTAGAATGCACTTTATCAGACGCAGGCACTTGTACGGGTGAGAAGTGTATTTTGATGTATACAGTAGGTTCCTCCAAAGGGTTAAGTGGGGAGACAGTGAAGCTGTCCCTGCAGCCAATTAGTGTGCTGCACAGGAGAGGGACTACACAGTGACACAATTATAAGGAGGAAACCTGACAGGGTCTATTTAGTTCTGTTTAGGAGTTTAGTTAAGCCAATTCCTCAGATTTGTAAATGAGGACAGTTCTAGTTATGTTCCAGTAAATTAGGTGATATTCCTACCTATAAGTCGTCGGTGGCATAGGACAGGCCGCTGCCGTGGTATCAGCTATACTCACTTATTTACTAGAAAGACAAAAAGGAAGAGAGAAGTACAGGATAGAAGAAGAGAAAAGTACAGGAGAGAGAAAGCAAGGCTTTGTGCAAATCCTGTGTTAGGTACATAGTGGGCAGATAGTGTGGGCTGCTCTGAAAAGTAGTACCAGGCAAGAACAGTTTGTCCTTAGTACTCGTGCAGAGAGAGAAAGATGAAAATAAAGGGAAATTGCCCAGGGAGCAATTTAAGAGAGGAAGTTTAGAACTGTACATTATATTGAATGTAATATCCTGTGGCAAGAATGAAGTGTAACGTTCATAAGATAAGTGCCGAGAGTGAAGCCTGAAGATCCCTGGAACCAATGTTGTTTGTTGTTGCTTTAAGCGCCGGTGCACTACACCTCATGACCAGTGTCGGACTGGGGTGCCTGGGGCCAACAGGGGAGTTGATATTGGGGAGCCCATCCTACAGCTATTGTACATGAAAATATTACCGGCCTCTCGGACACAAATGCATCCATTTTACCACATTATAGAGTGTGAAAATTAGAACTGTAAAATATAGTCACATATCTGTCTTTCTCACACTTCTGTCTATCTCACATGTCTGTCTCACACATTTGTCACAGTCTAACATATCATAGACACATGGCTAAGTAGCTCCATCCATATCTTCCTCCACCCCCCACTGGCCCACATACAATATCCCCCTCCACGTTTCACTTGGTCACGCACCTCACCAACTTCTAAAATAAGCACTACTATTAACACCAGCAAGGAAGTAAAAGTCTAACTCCTAATCACAGGGTCAGGTGTTCCCTCACTCTTACAATCAGGGACAAGTGTACGCTGCCACTATACTGGCGCCGATATAACCTACAACACCGCCATATGGAGACAACATAGTGGTCCGCCACCAGCTCAGGTCACATCACATTACAGTGAATACAGCACTGATCCAGTATAGAAGCAAAATAACCCCTAACATCAGGGACTCACAGGAGACGTCTTATCTGATGAGTCGTTCTCTTCTCTCACAAGTCATTCTTTTTCCTTTTTCTTCTCCATCCGATCCAGATCGACATGATGAATTGTCCCAGCCACCACTCATCCCTGAAGAATTCATATACAAATATCTTAGAATCCTCATTTTTACAACACCTCTTTACCTATTCCCACCTCTGTACAAACTTCCCAGGGGTGAGAGAGTGGGTACAAGCCATAACTTAGAGCAGGGGTGTCAAACTGCGGCCCTCCAGATGTTGGGAAACTACAACTCTCATCATGAATTTGTATAATCTATAACAGTGGGCATGATGGGAGTTGTAGTTTCCCAACAGCTGGAGGGCCGCAGTTTGACTCTCTTGACTTAGAGGCACATTCTCCTAGTGGGTTGCAGGGTGGGGAGAGGACTAATTCCTGGAGATTATGCTACCGCTATGGGATGCTCCCCTCAGGACCATATTACTAGTTAGGTAGGCAAGACCCTAGGCAAGTAGGCAACTGGGAAAGGTCCCAGGTAACTAGATATTCCCTATTTAGGTAGGTAGACCTCTGCTGGATAGGTTGGTAGGCAGGCCCCAGGTAGGTTGGTGGGTTTCTAGCCACAGGTGGGTAGGTAAATAGCCCCCAGGTAGATAAGTCGGCCCCAGTTACATAAGTTGATAGGCCCCAGTTAGGTTGGTTGGCCCCAGTTAGGTGAGCGGACCCCAGTTAGATGGGCTCTAGGTAGGTGTTGGTGGGTCTCCGTTAGTTAGGTGTATGGGTAGGTGGTGGGCCCTTTCCAGTTTGGGAAAAAAGGTTTTTATTATTAAGGGGTCCCAGTTTCGTTACGGTTTTGAAGGGAAAATTGAGATTTTTAGGGTCCCCTTTTTTTTTAGGATAGGGTGGGTGTTGCACGGGTTAGGTTAGGACCCCATTTAAGATAAAGGTGTAGGTAGTTATTGGCCCCCATTTCTAGGTTTTAGGCAGATGGGGCAGGTAGTTTAGGCCCTTTTAGGTGACTTTATAGGCAGTAGTTAGGGAGCCTCCCTTTAGGTAGTTTTCAAGCATTTAGGGCCCCCTTTAGGTAGTTTGGAGGCAGTTAGGGCCCCCTTTCTCATAAAAAAAAAAAGACTCACTTTTCTCCAGCTCTCGGACGCAACCACCTATGTCACCACTAGAGGCAAGCGCCTGGTAGGCTTAAGGCCTAAGACCTTAGGCCTACCAGGGTAAATAGCGGAGCACAGCCCCGGGAATCGAGGACATTAGCCCTCGACCCCCATGCCCTGTCTCTGAACGCTTGGGACACAGGGCCCGGGCATTCAAGGCAGGATACAGCGGTTGGGCCTGGGTAGCAGCAGCATTACCTCCGGGCCCACATGAGCTCAGGGCCCACCGGGTAGTCCACCAACTCCCTGGCAGGCCAGTCCGAGCCTGCTCACGATGCTCGTGGGGTAAGGATGATTCTGAGAAAGGTCAGGAATCAGCCGAGAACTACATGGGAGGACCTGGTCAATGAAATGAATAGAGCTGGGACCACTGTCTCAAATTATGTTTGTAAACATTATGCCGTCATGGATTAAAATCCTCCAGGGCACGCAAGGTCCCCCTGCTCATGCCAGTACATGTCCAGGCCCATTTGAAGTTCACCAATGACCATCTGGATGATCAAGAGGAGGCATGGGAGAAGGTCATGTGGTCAGATAACACCAAAATAGAATTTTTAGGTATCAACTCCAGTCGTTGTGTTTGGAGGAAGAAGAAGGATGAGTACAGCCCCAAGAACACCCTCCAAACGTGAAGCATGGGGGTAGAAATATATTTTAGGGGGACTTTTCTTCAAAGGGGACAGGACAACTGCACCGTATTGAAGGGAAGATGGATGGGGCCATTTATCGCAAGATTATGGCCAACAATCCCCTTCCTGCAGTAAGAACATTGACGATGGATCATGGCTGGGTCTTCCAGCATGACTATGTCTCAAAACACACAGGCATAGAAACTAAGGAGAGCTCCATAAGAAGCCTTTCAAGGTCCTTGAGTGGCCTAGCCAGTCTCCAAACCCAAACCCAATTGAAAATCTTTAGAAGAAGTTTAGACTCAATGTAGTGCAGTGAGAGTCCCAAAACATGAAAGATCTGGAGAAGAAATGTTTGGAAGAGGAGTGGGCCACAATCCCTGCTGCAGTGTGTGCCAACTTGGTCAAGAACTACAGGAAACATCTGACCTCTGTAATTGCAAACAAAGGTTTCTATACCAAATATTATGTTCTGTTTTTCTGTTTTATTCTATCAAATGCTTATTACTATTGCTGTGGCTTGGTGTCAGCCAGGGGTGCTTCTTGGTCTTTGGTTTTCACCATAGAGGAGTTTGGAGTGTGACTGTTTGATGTTGTGGACAGGTGTCTTTTATACTGATAACAAGTTCAAACAGGAGCCATTACCACGGGCAATGAGTGGAGGACAGAGGAGCCTCTTAAAGAAGTTGTTACATGTCTGTGAGAGCCAGAAATCTTGCTTGTTTGTAGGTGACCAAATATTTATTTTGCACATAAATTATTTCCAAATCAGACAATGTGATTTTCTGGATTTGTTTTCTCATTTTGTCTCTCATAGTTGAGGTCTACCTATGATGTCAATTACAGGCCTCTCATCTTTTTAAGTGGGAGAAGTTGCACAATTGGTGGCTGACTAAATACTATTTTCCCCACTGTACAGACCCTAGCAAGGCCACTATTGTGTTAGTGCTGGTTTGCTTGAGGGAGCTGGGAACGATTGAGTGAACTTGGTTAGCATGGTTAGAGGTGTGGTCTGATATGTCCCACTTGAGAGATATGTTAGGAGGCCGACTTTTTATGTACCATTTGCAGGATTTAAAAAAAAATGTAACAATGACAGAAATAAGTAAAAAAAAAAAGATTTTTTTTTCATATATACAATGTTTTAGGAATGATAGAAAAAAAACTGCACATTAGTGTTGCATAATCCTTAACAACTTATACTATAAAATAAACATTTAGGGCCACATGTATGAAAACTGTCTAGGTCTTTGTTGCCCATAGCAACTAATCAGAGCACCCTTTTCATTTCATATAATGCTCTGGAAAAATAAGAGGGGCGCTCTGATTAGTTGCTATGGGCAACAAAGACCTAGACAGTTTTCATACATGTGGCCCTAATTATCCTGCATGATATAGGTCATAAGAACAAAATGCAAAAAACAGTGAATGCATTTCATGGTGTTTTTAATTCTACACCCCCCAAAAAAGTTATGTTTTACACACATATACCTTTAAAATAGAGTAATTACAAAACTATTATTTCTGCAAAAAAAAAAGCCCTGCTAAAGTTATATCCGCAAAGTAAAAAAGCTATGAATGCAAGGATGGAAAAATAGCAAAAAAAACCCTGTCATTTTCTTAAGACGAAATTGTCTGGCTCTTAATGGGTTTAAAGTGCATTTGCCCAAGGAGACCTTAAAGTTCGCTCTATCACCACAGTTCATTTCTGAAGCGCACTGAAGCTTATGAGATATGATTGGATGCAGCATGCCAGACTCCTACACTCCCTCTGCTGCCTCTTCTAGACAGAAGAAACAAGTGAAAACAATTAAATATGTGCAATACATTTAAGAATAGCAGCAATATTACAAATACACATTGCTTACATATTGTCTCTAGTTGCAATATTGGCTTTTGAACATGTGAAAATACAGTTACTCTCTGGAAAGTCTGAAAAATAACTTGTTGCTGTTAGGCTGCGTCCACACGGCAGGTTAAAATAACGGCCGGATTCTGATTAAAGAATATGTCCGGTATTTTGACACCTTGTATGTGGTTTTGGGGAATGGTCCTGTCCACGGTTTGCGGATTCGCCCGTCCCGCTCTACCACTGACATGTTCATATTCCATCCGAAAACTGGGCAGAAGAAGGAACATGTCAAAAACCGTCTGAGAGAAAATCCATGCAGTGTGGACTGCTGCACAGATTTTCTATTTAAATCAATGTAAAAGATTTACAGTTGATTTACAGACGGTTTTCAAATATGAAAACCGTCTGTAAAACCTACTGAAAACCCTGCTGTGGGGAGGGGTCCCTGGGGTATGTTCACACGGCTTATTTTGGAGCGCATTTCACCACGTATATTGCAGTATACGGCGCTTAATACGTGGGGAAATGTGCCCCATAATTACGTTAATCCATAGCTCTCATAGAGAACTATGGATTACGACTCCTCTCCCCGCTCGTACAATACGATCGTATTGTACGCGTGGGGAGATAAGTGACATCTCAATTACTTGCGGCAAATACGGGCCGCGAGTTATGCATGTCTGTGGGGCCGGGGGCTGTCCCCTTCCCCCCCGCACCTCGGGAGTGCGCGCTGATCAGAGCGAGCTCCCGAAACACATGATGTACTGCGGCGCGCAGTACATCGTGTGAACATACCCTTAGAGTAGAAATCCTAGAGGGACTTACACCTTCTGTATCATGAATTATAAATGCTATATTATCTTTGCTCACACTAGTGTAGTAACTGGAATATACTTTACAAACCCAATACACATCAAGCTCCTAGCTAAATTTGCACAAACATTTTGAACAGTTATTGTTATTATTGTTTATTTTAAAGTACCACTATTTCCCGGGCTCTATACATTCAAACGAGCCCCGACATCACCATTTAAAAGTAAACCCTCCGAACGTTGATGTCAGGAAAAGACGTGTGACCGATGCACAGCAAACGAGCTGACTGCAGGGACCAGGGAGACAACTGAAGACTGGGGAAAGCGATGGAGTGGGGAGTAAAGTGTCATTTTTTTATTTTCTAATAGCAGCAGCAGCACTTTTTTCAAATAAAATTGGTACCTGGATAACCCCTTTAGATAGCAATGAATTTTGTTTATTGGGTAGTGTAGTTGGCAACCGTAATACCTGGAGGAAACCACCACAAAAACAAAGAGAACGTACAAACTTCAAAACACAATATAGCACCAAAATGTACTGTGATAATGCTTAAAACTCATGTTACAAGCATTTAAAATTGATGAAAAAATTATGAGTGCGAATTTTTAGGTTGCATAAGAATATGTTCACATGACATATTTAGGCGTGTAATTTTTGGTGAAGTATGCGCCAAAATACGCTTTAAACAGTATTCATTGAGAGAAGTGTAAAATCGTCGTCATTGTGCAGACGTCAATTATTTCAGTAAAACATTTGATATGTCAATTCTTTGAGGCAATTACAGGCAGAGAAATAT
The DNA here is from genome assembly GCA_025379985.1 of Phyllomedusa bahiana. Taxonomy (NCBI): domain Eukaryota; kingdom Metazoa; phylum Chordata; class Amphibia; order Anura; family Hylidae; genus Phyllomedusa; species Phyllomedusa bahiana. The sequence goes on from JAODAL010003247.1 coordinate 103,698, forward strand.
TATATTAGGCAGCCATCTGCCTAGAGCCATTGCGTGTAATTTTTTCGTTGAAATAATGCGCTTGCATGCATATACTTTAAACAAGTAAATGAACGTGTTTTTTGGCACACACAGATACGCCGTTTGAACATACCCGAAACTGCGGCTGATCTATGAGGACACAGTCTAGATTTCTTTTTCAAAAACCGTGGTTATTGTGTTGGTAAATACAGGGTACCCTACATTATAATGTATGAAAGGCTTAGATAATGAGTCTGAATTGATAACCAATATATGTATGCATTGAATATCAATGAACACTGTAACTTGCTTTATCAACAGCAGCTCATACAACTTATTATATAGCAATACAGCTAAATGACAAATAATTTGGGCTGACTGTTAGCTAGAAGATAAGTTTTGTGTTGTGGAGCCCTCTATGGATTTGGTGTGAAGTGATGATGAAAGATAGTGGACACATTCTCCATCAGTGTGCATAGAAGGGTAGTGATGAGTGGGGCAGGGTGTGCAGGACAAGGAAAACAAGAACTAAATTGCTCTGTCATTTCCTGACCACCAATTTTAGCAGCAACATTTGTGTTTTTTTTTTATTCCTACCATAACACTTTAACCCCTTATAGGGGGTTATCTCTTCTTTATGTTTGTTATAGGGCTCACAACTGTAGTACAAAGCTGGCAGGTTGTGCACTGCTATCATTATTATTGCATTGCTATTGGCAGCCCTGTACACTGTTTACATAGTTCTAAAACAAAGGTGCAATCATCATTATCATGGCAGCAAGTACAGAGCAGGGGGGATCATGGACTAATGACAGCACATAGACGATAGCAGTAATAACTATGGCGGAAGGTGCTAGATTGCAACTGCATTGCAGTCTGGGAGTTGTAGGAAACAGATGCTGGAGAACTACTGACACTCACACAAGCACAATGTTTCACAGCAAAAAGTGGATCCTAAATATGAAACACATATTAACGTGCTTATTAGGAGATTCATCTGGAGTAATAAACGGGCGCATATCCTGCTGATAATTCTCCAACAACCTAAGACCAATGGGGGACTTGGGATACCAAATACACGGGCATATAACAGCGCTGCTGATGTGCTTCGGGGCAGACTGGCTTCAGGGCACATCAATATATGCAAACACCAAACGAGATCAATATAGTCTGGGTTGAATCTCCCTACTGAATTTTCTACACCAAGCTTTCACAACTTTGTCATCAGAAACTAAATTAGATCTGCTCCTGATGAGTACAATGCAAACCTGGCAGAAAATGAGGCTGGGAAAAGGTTTAGATCCCATCAGGTCTTTATTCCTAAATCTAAATGCAAACTTTCAGAGTGGTAATATAATATATAAAGATTTCCTGAAATGGCAGAAAGCAGGAATTAAAAATATTTATCATTTAAGAGACCCTGAATCTGAAATTTATTCAATTGAGGATATCAGAACTGAATTCCCGGATGCAGGAAGTGCATTCTTCCCGTACATATAAGCAAGCAGCTACATTACTAAAAAAATATCTCAACTCCCACTGGTGGAATCTAGTACTATGGAGGATTCTCTATAACAGCACTTCTAACAGAAGTTTTACAACAGAAAAAACTACTAGCAAAATGTACAATGCCTAAGGGTACAGATATATTAAAATATAACCTTTAATAATATCATGTTAAAAAGATATAGTAAACAAAAAACAAAAAAAGCAGTGTACTCGCCCCGAAAAGGGCAACCCTGCGCTGGACACCCTACCTATACCTCACAATGGTACAAAAGGAACGCAAAAACACCTAACACCAACATAAATCAAGAAAGACATAACCAAAAAATAATAACAGAGTGACCTATCTGGAAATGTAACAATAAAGATGCACAAACAATAACATAGACATACAGTAAGTCCAATGACAATACACACTATCCACTATGGATAGTGTGTATCCACACTATGGAGTAGGAGGAACACCTACCGGACTTTGGGGTCTTATTTTCATTACGATTTTATTTAGGCGCCGTTTCAGGTTTGCGGATGCCCTAAGGTGCTAAAACTTAATAAACTCCCATAAAAAGACCCCATATTGGAAACTACTCCCCTTAAGGAATATATCCAGGGGTGCAGTGAGTATATCGACCCCATAGGTGTTTCACACATTTTTTTACCGTTAGGATCTGAAAATGAAAACAATTTTTTTCCAGTAATCTGCATTTTTAGCTGAAAATATTTAATTTTTACAAGGAATCCTGGAAAAAAGAATCCCAAATTGTGTTATGCAATTTCTTCCAAGTTCGGAAATACCCTACATGTGAGTGTAAATTGCTGTTTGGGCGCATGGCAGGGGGTACAAGGGAGGGAGCGCTATTTGGCTTTTGGAATGCAGATTTTGGTGGGGTCATGTCGCATTTGCAAAGCTCCCAAAGTAGCATAACAGGTGAAATCTTCCAGAAATTGCCCCATTTTGGATTCAACACACCTCATGGATCTCATCTAGGGGTGTATTGTGCATTTTGAGTGCACAGGTATTCCATAGTTTTCTTAGCATTGGGCCATATAAATGGGGGGAAAAAAACACAGTTCCGCCATTCTTTTTTGGGTTTAATTTTTACTGCGCTCACCGTGCGGGATAAATGACAGGATTACTTTACTATGGGGTTCGGTAGAATTACAATGATACATATTCTATACAGTTTTTTATGTTTTACTACTTTTACATAATAGAAATGCATTTATAAAAATTAGCGTTTTTATGATGTCATAGCCTGACAGCCATAATTTTTTTTATTTTTCTGTATATGGAGCTGATTATGGGCTTGTTTTTTTGCAGGATAGGTTGATGTTTTTATTGATACCATTATGGGGTGCATATGATGCTTTGATCACTTTTTATTACGTTTTTGTGAGGCGTTTTGAACAAAATACAGCAATCCAGGTAGTGTTTTTAATTTTTATTTTATGATGGCGGTCACCGTGTGGTATAAATGACATACTAGCTTTACTCAGCAGGTCAATACGATTAAAGCGATACCAAATTTGTATATGTTTTATGTTTTACTGCTTTTACACAATAAAAACACTTTTATTCAAAAAGGAAAACGCTTTTGCATCGCCATAGTCTGGGAGCCATAACTTTTTTATTTTTCCGTGTACGGAGTTGTACAGCAGCTTGTTTTTTTCCGGATGATTCGATGTTTTTTTTTGTATCATTTTTTGGGGGGGACAAGTATTTTTGATCGCTTTTCAATCTGTTTTTAGGAAGGCAGTGTGAAGAAAATACTTCAATCCTATTAGTGTTTTTTATTTTTAACAGCGCTCACCGTGCAGTATACGGTACAATTTAGTTTTACTCCCTAGGTCGCATCAATTATGACGATACCCAATTTATATAGTTTTTTTAAAGCACTTTTTTTAAAAAATAATATATAAAACAATATTTATGCATCGCTGTCTTCTGATAGCCATAACTTTTTTATTTTTCCATATACAAAGATGTGTAAGGGTTTTCTTTTTTGCAGGATGAACTGACGTTTTAATTGGCATCATTTTGGTGTTTATATAAGTTTTTGATCGCTTTTTATTTCATTTTATGTGCTGCAGGATGAACCAAAATCACAATTCTGTGACTTTTTTTTACTGTGCGAGTTAAATAACATGTCAAATTTATAGGGTGGGTCGTTACGCACGCAGCGATACAAATATGGGTACTTTATTTTTTATCTTTTTTTGGGGTGATTGGCGTTTGTAAAGGGGAAAAGGGTGGTGTACGTGTTTTTATGATTGTGTGTTTGTGTTTTACTTTTTTAAACTTTTTAAATGTTTGTAATGCTTGTGTGTGTTTGTGTGTTACTTTTTTTTTACTTTTTAAAAAAAAAAAAATTCACTTTTCCCTGGAGGGGATTTGTATCAATGATCTTCAGATCGCGGTTATAAGGGATACCAGTGCACAGCATTGTTTCTGTATACTGGTCTCTATGGCGACTGTCAACCACCATGCCCACAATGTATTGCAGGCATGGTGACGGCACCAGACAGCCTGGATGTTTTACTGAAGCATCCGGGCTGTCAGGTAAGGAAACCAGTAGTGACACAGCGTGCCGCATACTGTGACAATCGCAGGCAAGAGGAGCGGATGATTAAACTTTCGCTATCATGATCTATCATGAAGGGTGATGCGGCATGATGCCAGCGATAATATACCGCTGGTCCCATGCCATGATCTTGCGAGCTCCGCTTTTGAGCTCACAAGATCTCCATGATGTACCCATAGGTCAAGTTGCGGGAACCCCTACCCGACCTTGACGTTAAGGGGTTAATTTAAATTACTTTAACTCTGTCATGGACAGCGCCGCAGCCCGTAGGACAGGCTGTGGGTGCGTCCGTTCCCCGACCCTCTCTCCAGTACCAGGGGTGAGTGGCCCCGTGGTCCGTGCACCGGGCCGTGGAGGCACTCGTCTCCCAGAGGTGAGATACTCACCTGACCATGCTCCTGACTCCGTGCGCTCCTGCGCCGGCCAGTGCGTGCGTCTCCGCTCCCTAGGGCGCGTGAGTGCCGGCTTTCTCAGAGTAAAAGGGCCATCGCGCCGGTAATTGGCCGTTGCCAGCCGCTTATCCTATATAATGGCTCCTGCTTCTGATTTCCTCTGTCGGATCTTTTGTGCCTTTGGAGCCTACTGAGAAAGCGTATTACCTTTTCTCATGATTCCTGTGTACCATACCACCTTGCTACCGCCCTACGACCACGAAAATCTGCCACCTGTCCTGACCTACCGCCTGTCCCTGACTACACCTACGTCTCACGATTCTGTACCACGCTTACCCTTGGCCGCCACCGCAAGCAAGTCCCGCCAGTGGTAGCGGGATGGACTTGCTGCGGCAGGCTCTGGTGAAAACCGGGTTATATTTAGACTCCGCTCCCTGGTGTGGGCTTTCACCATCGCTTGCGGTGGTCCAGCGGATCCACTACTGCTACCGTTACAAACTCCTGTTAAAGATGTTATGTGTAAACATGTTATATAGTATTAATGGAGAAAATTTAAAGGTGGAACAGGAGAGCACATAGAAAAAATTACAGTCTCACCGTAAATGTCCATATTACTTTTTATTAACGGACATACTTGAAAACACAGTACAAAAACCTATATTCACTCTGAGTTTAATTAAATAAAAAAAACCAAAAAAACAAAACAAAGGTACAAATCTGAGATATTGTATTTTTAAAGGGTTATTTCTTTAAGAAGTACTCTGCTTTTAAAATCTTTCTATTAGCAATGTCCCTGTAACAGGCTCAGCAAGAAATAGGAAAGCCTACAGCCTGAGGAAGTGAGAGCTTTAAAGGGGTTGTCTCACTATATCGATTCATCGTACCTCAGTCCTGTTTTCTTAGTTTAATTTTTTAATTTACTGGCTACTACTGGCCTGCAGTATTGAGCTACTGAGGATACCAGGTCTGTAGTTATAGCGACCAGCGCTGGCAGCCTATTAGTAGAGATAGAATAGGTCTGTAGCTATAGCAACCCGAGGAGCTGATGCAGCCCATACAAGAGGGGATATCTATGAGTAACAAAATGTAGCGAAAAAGACAGCTCACCTTCCGGCGTTCAGCTGAGATTAACAGTCTCTCTCCCCGCACGGTTCAAGGTGCAAACCCCTTTTCTTCAAAAGCACAAGATAAAGAAACATACGAACCAGCTCTGGAGTGAAGTGTAGCAAGTAGACTGTGAGGCTTTCTTCATAAAGAAGTAGTGGCCTGTATGAAAGGGAAGTTATGTCAATGCTCAATGATGATAATTGTTATTTGCTGCTCCATAAGGATCCAACATATGAAAGTCAGAAAGATTTGGAATTAACATTAGAAAGAGGTATAGAAATGGGAGTTCTATCAAAAAGCTTTGCAGAAAAATTAAAAAATGTATGACCTATCATGCCAATCTTACATGCTTTGCCAAAAATACATAAACATAGTTTTCCACCTGCGTTTCGGACCATCGTCACGGGCATTGGTTCTTTGGTTCTCTTAATGAGGGCCTGGGACGATGGGTCGACATGCAGCTTCAACCTTTGGTTACCAGTCTCCCTGGTTTCCTGAAAGATACAAAAGAGTTGGTGTATACTTTGGAGTGAGAAACATGGCCGGCGGGGGGACCTGGCTGTCTTGTGATGTAGTGGTGTTATACCCATGCATCCCACACGGCCAAGCCCTCCTGGTCCTGCGTGATTTTTTGCATAAATACAGTGGTTACTCTGAGCCAAGGCAGAGTTTTATTTTTTTGGCTGTTGAATATCTACTCACGCATAACTTTTTCATGTTCAACAAACATGTTTTCAGACAAATTTCTGGAGCGACCATGGGTGCGCATTTTTCGCCTTCCCTGGCCAATATATACATGGCGGCATGGGAGGAGAGATGTTTGTTTCATTTAGACCATCCATTTACACATTGCATCAAACGATATCTAAGATATATAGATCTTTATTTGGGTTGGAGAGATACATCTAATAAAAGACTTTATGGAATACATCAATCATAATCATATGGGTCTAAAATTTACTTTTGAACATCAAATGCATTCTATCAACTATTTGGATATCACATTGATGATAGGTGCCAATAATGTGATAGAAGTTAAAGGAGTTTTCTCCCTTCAGAGTTTCAGACAATGCATGAATGAAATACTCTGCCACTTCCTGGTTCAGACTGACTCATTTGCATATGCTCATTTGCATACAGCTTGTACAGCTTGATGCACCCTGCTCTGCTTTCAGATGCTAATTAGATCAGATTAGCTTCTCAAACTACTAACAGGACTTCTTATCTGATCCCCCAAACAAAAGCCCTAATTACAGTTCTATTTATTTTACATAAATCAAGCTTTTTACTGCTGAGCAGCAGAGGACACTGCTGGGACCTGTGTGATGACCTCACTCACTGTTATCTCATTGAACAAACAGCAGGGGGAGAATTGTATACAGGTCAGTTACTGAGGGAACTGAAATAGCCAGGGAGGTCATAATTCACTTGTATCTCCTTAGGGAAAACAGGGGAACAAAGCAATATATTTGGAAAATGTCTTTATTTTGTGTTCCCTACAATTTGAAAGCTATTCTTTGTAGCGAGACAACCCCTTTAAACCCTATCATAAACCGATGTGTAGGAATACCCTTTTAAGAGCACATTCTTGCCATCCGTCACACGTTTTGAATAATATTCCTTTTGGGGAAATGACAAGGATTAAACGTAATTGCACCAGAGTAGAGGAGTTCTGTGTACAACAAAAAAAAGTGTGTGCCAGGTTGAGGGAAAGGGGTTACCCCCAAAAAATTTTGGAGAGTGCCAAATGTAAACTGGAAAAATCAGAGAGATTGGATCTTTTTTTGAAAAGGGACAATAGGAAGGTGAATAAAAATATCATGAAGAATGTCATAACATTTTCGACTAATTATAGTAAACAATTCACTAAAATAGTGGACATTATTAAAAATCATTTACCTATTTTGTTTGTTAACCAGTCAGTTGAGAAGGCATTGCAAGGTAACATCAGATTTGTCCCAAGACGTGCTCCTACAATTGGATCACAGGTATCTCCTAGTTTATTTATCTCCAAACAAGATACCCCTCACAACTGGTTAAATAGTAAGTTTTTTTTTGGATGTAGACTTGTAAATATGTCAATAATACAACAACATTTATTTCTTTCAGTAACAATAGAACCTTTCAGATTAAAACTTTCCTAAATTGCAATACTGGGTATGTAATTTATTTGATAAGCTGTACAGCTTGCAAAGTACAGTATGTCAGCTGTACAAGTGTTCCTTTAAAAAAATGCGCATACGGTGCACCTGTCAAATGCCATAAAAACTGATCTTTTTAAATGTTCGACAGTCTCTAAACATTTTGGGGAAAAACAAGGAGGAAACTTGCAATCACTAAACGTAACGGGTATAGAGCGCATTCTAAGTCCAGAACGAGGGGGCGATCTACAGAGAAAATTGTTAAGTAGAGAGACTTGATGGATATTCCACCTAGATACTAGGTATCTAGGTGGAATCTAGGTGGGACTAAGGTTACTGGTAAAAAGGGGACGTGTCTAACATTTTGGCACTGCTACTGGAATAAATTAAGTCAACTTAAAAGAGGTGTAAGGTTAGACTAGACAATTCTGAAATGCGCCAGATTTATCAACACTATGATACATGTGGTGTATTGTAAGACTGTTAAGTCTTACTTTACACTGTCTAAGAGTTAGACAGTACTGATGAATCTGCCCCAATGTCTATAGCAGGTAACTCATGAAAGTTACCCTAAGATCCGTAAAAAAAAAAAAAAAAAGACACTTCATATATAGTATACCCAACAGTGGCAACAAAAAACTATACATATAATACTTACCGTACTTATTGAGAACCCTGTTTGCAAAGATGAACAGTATCTCACCATGGTTTGATACTTCGTAAGGGGCCCACTCCTCTGCAATCCAGTGTATCTATATTGCTTCCAATTGGTTTACTCTTTTTGTAAAGTAAACACAAACATATACATTTAGGGTGACATGTATGAACGGGGCTGCGCCAGATATCTGGTGTCTTTTCAGTCCGATATGCAGCACAGCCCCGTTCATACATTTTTAAGGCGAGGAGCACTATGGCATTTCTGGTTGCATTACAGCTGGAATAGGTATACCACTTTTAAAGTGTAATACCTAATTCCAAACTGTGCCCGAGAACTAGAATGTGCCTGATTTATGAGCCACTGTAGAGCGGGTTCATAAATCAGGCACATTCTACACTAATGTTAGGCACATGAAATTTGACGTGTTAATGCCAGATTTCATACATGTCGCCCTAAATTACATTCTAGAAATGACAAAAACCTCAGTTTAAGAAGATTTGGAACAAACAATGCCTTGCAATCAGTTCTGAGTAAAAACACTGAACTATACAGAATATGCCAGTAATTCATGGAAAATGGGCTAAAGTCCAAAAAGGTCCTTCTTTGGGATTGCAGAACAGTGGGAATAATTTGCAGTTATGATACTTTCTGTGAATTACTATAAATACCTGGGAATGTAGCCTGACCCATAGCTTTTATCAGGTCTCTATAGAGACGTTACTAACATTAACTCTTGGTAAGGAATCATATTTAATAAAACAAATAAATGGGATATAGTCTACCACTTTCAGTTCACTGAATTAATATTTACATCTAAAGCTTCTTAGTCCTGATCCAGTCTGTTTTATCATTGGATCACCATGAGCTACAGGGGTCAGTTACTGCAGTATTTACTGGATATATACATGAAGTACATGTGTTGTTGTGGGTTTTGAAGTCTTTTTTTGTAGGATTAAATGTATATACTTCCATTTATGAAAACAGGAGTCCCTAATTAGGTGCTGGTGCTGAGTTCAGTTTTATGGCTGTAACTATTCTAGAATTTGTCTACTACAACCCTGGAAGATGTAGTAAAAGGCAAATTAAGCACTATTCCTTGAAGTGTCCAGAAAGATTAAAATTACAAAGGTATGCATTGCAGAAAGAAGTTTTTTCCTTTATGTGACTCGGTTTATTCATGTTTGTCTCACTATCTGACATGAAATCAGAATAAACCTTACCCGTTTTAAGGTCAATTAGGAACCAAAATTATTTATATTTGCCAAATACCAGAAAAACGAGAGAAAGAATTTTTTAAGGCATTTGTATTACTTGCAAAGTCAAAAGTTTACATACATTTCATTCTGTGACTTCACAGAACAGGAGGAGTAACAGAAAAGCAAAGATATATGGGAAGTACAACATCAATATTTTACATAACCATATCCAAACAGTGGTCACAGGGTGGCAGTATTAAATTATCAAACATGGTATACAACAGCTAGAACATAGAATATACATACTATAAATGGATCCCAGTTGGGAGCCTTAACTGGAACATCAACAACCACGAAACAAAGATTCTGGAACTTGAAATGAAAGATGAAAAAAAGAAACACAATAGTAACTGGAATGGATGGACAGGAAATGTCAAATGGGTAATATACCTACTCCATAGTACAGGCATTTATTCTTGGTATAGTTCAGTGGTGAACAACTAAGTTGACTGGAAGTTCTTTGAGAATCCCTTCTGACTGAGATTTACTTTTCAATGGGTAAGATTAGGACAGTCTGAGATATAGGTCTGATGAAAGACTTGGCGTTCCCTTCCTTTGTGATGGACAATCCTACTTTACAAACCTTACTATCCTCGCTATTAAAGATCTTTGAGATGAGTCCCATGGGCCATGCATTTCTTTTCACTTTCTGGTCCTTCGAGAGAACAAGATCTCCTACCTTTTAATACGCTGTAGTCACTGACTGCAGCAATCAAAGGGTTAGGAGCCGCACTGCGAACAGGGTTGTTTAGTACAGCCCTGTCTGTAGCACTGCTGTGGCGCCAGGAGTCACAAACCCCGATGTCTGCAGTGATGTCAAAAGACGTCGCTGCAGACGAACAACCTGAAATGCCCAACACCAAAAGACGGCGGGCAGTCGTTAAGAGGTTAAAAGTCGATTTCCAGGATCTATAATTTTAGAAAAGTCTTCGAGCTTTGAGAGACCAATGTTTATCAGCTCCCTACATATCCTATAACTGGCAAAGTCCGACATGTCTGATCTCCCACTCCTTGTTGCTGGATTATGTTGTGGTGTCTCTGGCATTTAAGAATGAGATAAATCAGGACAAGACGATGTAGCATCAGGATTAAGCTGTGGTTTAGCCTTTGGAGGTTCTGCTGACTGGATGCTGGAAATTACCTTGTCATCTGTAGATGGCAATTTCTGTTGCTGTGCGGGAAAAATAGTGTGGTAGGTTAGAAGTGGCACTGCTACGTTAAACTTAGTAGCTTATGCTTTCAGAGTTAAGTCATTATGACTACCAGGAGGTACAGTCAATGACTGCTTTAACACCTAGTTGGCAATCCGGTCAGCTGGGTCTTACACTTCTCCTGGGATAAAGCAATGTAGATCAGTATCTTGGATTAATGCTCAATCAAAAGCTTCTACCTGTATCGTTTGTAGAATATTTAGCTGGGCTTCTGCCTCTGTCTACAATTACACCAAGTCCGCTTACTTCAGTCCTGTTTCTGTTTCCTTCAGTGCCATTTTTGTTCTTACATCTGATTCCTTCTTAGCAGAGGAACTTCAAACACTAGCTTCTTCTACATCTGCACAGATCTCTATAAGCTTGTCATGTAATGCTGACATTCTGTAACAAGATGATCTGGAAGATGAATATATGTGTTTAGTAGAAGCTGATCAATGTGACTTAACCTCTTGTGGAGTTTTGCCTTATCCTTCGGCATCATTTCCTTGGAGGAGAGTCTCTCTCTCAGCTAGCTCTGCTGAAGCATCATCAAAATCAGAATTATTCAGGAACGTGATGTACTTTGCAGATAGTCCCTGGTAGCGATTATAAGCAGAAGATAAATAATTCAAGCTTGTGTTTAACTTTGTTACGTTATTGTTATGGCATAGAAGAGCTGCTATATAGTGGCCAACTCTTTCCTGCAGGTGATCTAGATTGTACAAAAACTGGGCCCCCTATTTGCCTCAAATTCTTTCTGTGAGGGTTTTAAAGGAAATATTTAGACTGAAACAATTTGTTTTTTCAAAAAAGTGGACCTGCTTCCTTTTTATAGTTTTTTTTGGGGTAACGGGCCTTTGTGGAGTTTTAAGACAGGACTACAGCTTAGCTCACTGGGGATTGAAAACCCCAAGGGGCGGGTTTTAAAATGGGGGAAACACCCCTATGTTGCGGGAAAGGGATCAGCTCGGTGGTAGGGGTAAAAACAGGACAGCCCTTTAACTTTTTTGGCGAACAGGCTTTTATTTCACCCTCAAACACCCCAGCAAAAAAAACAGGGTTTTAACTTCAGCCAAAAAAAAGGGAAAACAAAAAAAATTCTTACCAGTCCGTGGGGGACATTTGGGCGTCCTTGTCCAGATAAGCTTCCGGCCCTTCCCTTTGCCTCCAGCTGAGACTGGTTGGGGTCTTTTCCCCCGGGGAAATTTCGGGCGGGCACCCCTGCTCTCTTCCTCCACTTCACAGACAACACCCCACCTACCCCCCTGATCCCCAAGGTTTACATAGGGGTAAACCAAACCCCGGCCTGGACCCTGAAGATGTGGGAGCAGTCACCCCCCAACCTATGACTGCCCTGTAAAAAACCCGGGGGGGGGCCCGGACTATTTTTTCTCTGCAAGAATACTAACAAAACGTTTTTGTTTTCCAGCAACCTACCTCTGCTGACCCCTGTAAATTATAGGTTTCACCTCCCCAAAAGCCAGGGCCCTTTGGTGACACATATTCGGGTCCACCACCCCCCCTTTTCTTCCTTTTAAACATACCCCCCCCTCCCCAAGGCCGTGGTTCTGGGCACCTTTCCCTCACCATGCATTTGCCCCCTTTTGATGGGGCATTTTCGTTACCCTTTTAGCCCCCCGGGGCCCCTATTTTTCTACTGAAAAATTTAAAAAATCTTGTAGGGCCAAAAAACCCGGGGGGTGCCCCCGAGCATTTTTCCCTTTCTTCTCTCTTACCATCTGAGGGGGGCATGTTTCTGACCCCAACCTAAACCTCGGCCCCAGTAGGTAGTAACGCGGGGAAATCCAGGGCCCACTTAATGGCAAGGACTCTTTCCCGATTTTTCGACATTTCTTCTCTGCTGGGGGACAGCTTCCTACTCAGATAGCTTACCGGGTGCCCCTTTCTCCATTTACAAACCTTTAGACAAAAACACCCCCTAACCCCGCACCCGACGCATCTGTCTGAACCCAAATTCCCCGGGAAAAAAAACCCGGGGGCAACCAACAGGGGCGCCACAGAGGGCTGACTTCAGTTTCTGAAAGGGCCCTTTCACATCCGGGGACCCATTTAATCGCGGCTGATTTGGCCCTTTTTTGTCAGGTCGGTGGGGGGGCCACCGCTATCCTGAAAAATTTGGGGGAATTTAAAACCCGTCTATAGTCCCCCAAAATCCCCGGGAATCCCCTGACCTTTTTTTTTGGTTTGGGGGGGGGCCCCAGCTTTGGAGGGCCCTTCCCCACTTTATTGGTTGAGGTTTAAATCACTCCTCGCCCCACGTTTGCCCCTTTAAGTCCCGGGCTTCTTCCATCCCTAGGGCCCGCCCTTGTTTGGGTTAACCGTAAACCCCCGCCTTCCTTAACGTCCCGGACCCCCGAACCTTAGACAGAGGGACTTTCCCAGCCTAAAAAAAAAATGACTTGTCATCCAGATAGGCTCCCCATTTTTCCCGGGGGGACGCAACACCGGCCCCGGGCCCTTTGGAACGGGGCCCGGGGGCCCCCTGTAAGCCAAAAGGCATCCGTACATACTGGAAAGACCCTTGGGCCCGGGGGAGAAGGGGTTTCTTCTCCCTAGCCTCCTTTGATAATGGAATCTGCCAATCCCCTTTTGGTAAGACCCCGGGTCGTGATATACTGAGCTGGACCCTCCCCTCAAACAATTCTCAAACCCTGGGCATGGGGAAAGGCACCCTACCTTAGACCCCCTCTTTTATTTTTGCGTAATCGTTACAAAATCCCCTTTTCCCCATTGGGTTTTGGGGCGGGACTATGGGACTAGCCCACCCACTTTTTGATTCCTCAATTCCCCCTAGGGCCAACACCCCTTTGGACCCTCCTTCGCAAGATCCCCTCTGCGCGCCTCGGGGCCCCCTATGGGGGTTTTAAAATTTGGGACCCTTACCGGGGGGTCATTATTTCTCATGCCCCAACTACAGTGGTTCGCCCTGGGGTTTCCCTGAAAAATAAATCTCTATTCTTTTAGGAGCAACTTTTTACACTGCTGTTTTTCTAAGAGGGCCGACAGGGTCCCCCCCCATTTTGGACCTCTTCAATGGCTGGCGTCCGTTGGGCGACAGCACACGGGGTTTTTAGAGTGTCCCTATCTTTCCGGGGTTTTAACAGATTAAACTTGATCACTTGGTAGGGCTTCCTTCTGCCGGGTTTGGTGTACACTGAAAATTCACCTCATCATTTTTTCGACTACCTCGTCGGCCCTTCCCTTTTTGCGGGGAAATTTGCTTTCTACTGTGGGCCCCAAACCCCACCAGAACTGGGTTCTCCCGGGTTTAAAAAACTCCCTTTAAAGGGGGGTTTGACCTTTTAAAACCCCTTTTTCTGGGCCCTTTTGGGCCCTGGAGAAAAATGCTCCTTCACAATGGGCATAAACCTGGGCTATTCTTTCCTGCATTGGGACATTTGCTCTTTTAACACTTTTTTTCGGAGTGCCCCCCCCCCTTCCTAGGTCCCCCGGGAAAACATCAAAAACCCCCGGGGGTTTGCCTGCCATAAAAACAACTCAAAGGGGAAAACCTGGGGACGCTTGGGGCACCCCCCTGAGGGGAAAAAACAGCAGATAGGGTAGTAGATAATCCCAGTCCCGACCATCCTTTTGGGACTACTCTTTTTAAATACCCCTCAGGGTCTTGTTAAAACGTTTGACCAGCCCGTCTGTTGGGTTGATAAACAGAGGTGCGGAGCTGGGTAATTTTAAAAACACTTTCCCAGAGGCCCCCGGCATCCCCCTCGACATAAAACGGGGTCCCCAAACCCAGTCAAAATTTCCCTTTAGGAAATAAAAACCCCTTGGAAAACATCTGAAACAACTCCTTGGTTTATCCCCTTTGGAGGAAGTATTTTTCTGTTGGGGCCCTGTTCTTGGTACCCGGGGGGAAAAAGGGGGGGGAAAAAAGGGGGGATATACTGGTGCCCTTTCTGGCGGACTTCACCGGGCCCCTACCAAGTCCAGGAAATTTCCCTTCAAAGGGCACTTAATAATGGGAAAGGGAAAGGGTTTTTCGGGGGCTGGGGGAAGTGGGCTACGGGGGAAAGGTGATCTGGCATATGGGGCAGGACGGGCAATAGCCCCTAAAACGTGTCGGTAAAGGGCCCCGGCCAATGGGAATTCTCTGAAAGGGTCCCCCCCGGGTCTTCTTTTGACCCCAAGTGCCCCCCTAACCATGGGGAAAAGGGCCAGGTCTATCAACCCTCTTTTCCCTTTTTTTTTAGGGGAATACGAGTTGTTCCCACCAAAATCATCCTGCGTTTTTTTCACCCGATATAAACAGACCCCGTCATGGCAAAAAGGGGGGACCTCTTTTTCCACCCCAGGCCCTTTGGGGGACCCCTTTTTTACCACACACTACTTCGGTCCCCTCTCAAAAGGTTTTCATCCTTGGGGGTTGGGGAGACCCAAAATTTTTTCCCCCATACCTCCAAGTCGGGGACCACGTCATCAGGGGTTTCCTCTTCATTATCCCCGAGCAACACAGGGCAGGGGAAAATCCTGGTCACCCTATTTATACAGCCACCGCCGGGGGGCCCGGGATCCTGCCGGGTCTCCCGACGGGGGGAAAATGGTTTTTTTTGGTAGTACCTTTCCCCACAGAGGCCAAACAGGGGGAAAATCCTGCCCCTTTTTTTAAAGTCATACATCAATCCTGGGACCACCCCCACCTGGTGGGAAAAAAACCCCTGCTCCGTTTCCATGATTACCCGAGCCAAAAGGGTTTAACCCCTTTGTGTCCCCATGAATACAGGGGAAACCCCCCACACTTTCCTGGGGTCACCCCATGTGTAATAGCAGCTGAGAGGAGCAAACCCGACTCCCCGAGGGCCAAAAGGCCTGAAAAACCCGAGTCCCAAAATTTAAACCCTTTACTTTTGGCAGAACGGGGCCCCACTTCCTGCAGGGGAACCCCTTTCCACATGCGGGTTTTGGGGGCAAAAAAAGGAGGACCGCCGTCCTGCTAGCAGTCCATCGGTTTTTCCGGGATAGGGGGGGCCCCTGGGGAAAACCCCCATGTCCCGGGGGAAAGGGAACCCCAACAAACCACCTCCCCGGGGGTCCCCCTTGGGTTCCCGGGGGTTTTGGTATCACCCTGCCTTTAGGGCGACTCAGCTGCAAATCTGTGTCCTGGTTTTTCAGAGTTTTTGGGCTTTTCCCCGTAAAGCGGCTTTCGAACCCCTGAAGGGCCCCGGGCGTTCTCGCAGTGTTTAAACCCTTCTACCAAGCTCACCCAAACTAATTTACGACTGCGGGTCCCCTTGGGCCACCCAGGTTTTGGATAGGTCGGGGCAGGGGAAAGTTGAACCAAATACCATGGGCTACCCGGTTTTTCCCCCATCTGAGCCCAGGTGCATTACATCCGGCTGTAAACCCTTTTTTTCAAAAAGATGAAATAAAAACAAACATTGGGACCTGGTGGGCTTGTCCGTACAATTTTGGTCCAGTGGGGGGGAACCCCCCCGGGGCCCCTACCGGGTAAGGGGAACCCCAAGTTCGTGCCAGGGTTTTTGCTTTCAAAATTTGGTTTCTCGTTTTGCCTCCTGGAGCGAAAGGTCACCCAAAAAGCCTTCCGGGGGTTTCCCCCTTAGAAATGGGGCTAAGACCTCTGCCCATTGACCCGGGGGGGAGCGTGTTTTTGGTTTGGGCCCAACCGCTCAAAACCCGGGGAGGTAATCTCGACGTCTTCCTTAGTGTCAGTTTTTTGCAAAAGCCCTTCCCCACGTCCTTTGGCATTGTGTACATTGCTAGTTTAAATGGAGGGGCTGGCTTTCCCGGGGGCACCTGTTCAAAACAGCAATCCCGGTTTTTTTTCCTGCTGGCCTGCAAAGGCTTCTGCAAAGGGCTTGCTGGTTTCTGTGCGATGAGTTGTGGGGTGCCCCTTTTATAGCCCCTCTATGGGGCCTTTCTGCTGCACTTGTTTTTAAACCCCTTTATGGGTTGCTGCCCGTTGGCCCTGGCTTGTGCTGCTGTGCATTTTTCTTGCCTAGGTGTTTTAAATTTTTTTGTTCATGGGGGGCGGAATTTTATGGAGGGTCTCAGTTGCAGCCTTAACCCCCCGAAATTACTATGCAAAAAAAAAAAAAAAAACAAAAGGGCCCCCCAGGGCCCCACAGTCTCTTCCCGGCAAAACTGTGCCGTTAGTAAAAGCAACCCTTTTGGCTCCGGCCCTTTTTTTGTTTCTGGGTGCGGTTTTTATCACTGTTTTATGCCCGCACCCAAACCCTGGCCCGAGATGCCCCTTTTCATACCTCCACCAATTGTAAGGGGCAGCCCGGTGGTATGGTAAGACAGGCCAGTCTTTAACTTGTTTAGGCGAACAGGGGTTTATTTCAGCCTCAAAAACACAGCAAAATAAACAGGGGCTTAAAATTCAGCCAAAAAAAAGGAACAAAAACAGTCTTTTCACAGTCCGTTGGGACACTTTCATCCTGTGTCCGATTTAAACTTCCAGGGGTTTCCCCCGCCTTTCCCAAATGAGACTGCTTTGGGGGGTGGGTTTCCCTGGGAAGTCTGCAAACCACCTGCTTTTCTTCCTCCACTTCACAGACAACATCCACCCAAACCCCCCCTGATCTCCAGGTTTACATAAAGGGCACCAAACCCGGGCCCGGGCCCGGGGATGTGGGGGGGCAGGGGCACCCACCCAACTCTATGACGGGTCCTGTGAAAACCAGGCCCGGGGCTACTTGCTCTGCAAAATTCTAAAAAAAACGTGTGTCAGAACCTACCCCCTCTCACCTGTAAAAATTAAAAGTTTTTTACCCCCAATGCCCGGGTCCCCTTTGGGGGACACCCTATCTCTGGTCCATCACAAAACCCCCCTTTGTCCTCCCTTTCATTGCATTGAGACAATGTGTAAAAATGCGACACTGCAGATTTAATTTGTTTTTTACCATTCCCCCCCCCAATTTACGGGTTGGGAAAAGGGCCCTGATGGGGTTGTGATTTTAAAACTCTGTACAAGTGAATGATAGATAGTGAACTCACTATATTCAATCCTTTGCCCACACCAAATTGCCTGTTTATTAAGTGAGGAAGATGCAATTGGGGTTTGCTCAGGTAGTTTTATTAACTGTACCTTCATAGATGACATTGAGGATGACATCTACTGTAAAGGATGACATGTAGAGGTCAAAACAAATTCCTTTCTCCAGGTCTGGAGTTATAAAACATTGTATACAATAGCTAGAATATATATAACAATAACGGGCTCACACTCCCTCTGGATGCCCTCTTGGGGCCAAACCTAGAGGCAACGCCCTTTGGGTCTTTGGGCTCCGTCCTCAGTAGAAAGGTTTTTGGGACACCCATATATGCAATCTGACACTGCTTCTCTTTTAAAAACTTTGGGCCCTTTGCCAGCTTTTTTTTCCCCAGCACAGGGGGACAGGGCCCGTATTCCCCCTTGAACATACCATTTGACCTCGGCTGTCTGGGCCTTTTAAAATAAACATATTCGTGTTTTTGCCCCCAACTACCAAAGGGTCTGTGCTTACTGCACAGCACCTCCCCAAAACCAGAGTCCTTACTATCAGCTTCTCTCAAGCCTCTGGGGGCCAGAGCCTCTCTCCAGCTCCTCTGCTGCACTGCCAGCAAGCCAACCACGCCCCCCAAACACCTGCAGGTCCAGGCCTTTTATAGCCCTCCAGAGACCTGCCCAAAAGCTGGCCTGAAACACGGAGAGTAGACACCCACCCAACACATTGTCTATTCCCGATAAGAGCCGACCCAGGAACGGCTGAAAAGCCACACTGACTATACACAGTTGCCAACTGCTTATTGCGGCTGACAACATACATGCACGGCTCACACCCCACCAAGGCCAGGTACCCTTGGTGGCGTTTTGCTTGCAGTTCTTCGGCTGCACATCCTCTAGTGGCAGAAACATGCGACTGTTGCTCTGCCACTATATATATAAGGTAGCAACAGCAGGAAGGGTATATAACGGAGTATATATCCCAGCCAGGGTCCTGGCAGCCACCTACAGAAGTCCAGACACATGCCACCATAGTAAGGATCCTTGGTGAAATGAAAGGCCAAAATTAGACAGGTGTTGACAGTACAGGCTGTCGACATATGCTTAGTGTGTTGGTATGGCTTCCAGCCATTCCCGGGTCGGCCTTTCGTTGGGAGTAAGCATAGAGTAGGGTGGGTGCTTACTCCCCATGTTCCACTCCAGGATTTGCCTGGCCTTTATAAGTCAGCAGGTAAGCTGACTAGGTGTGGCTACAACCCCAGACTACCTTTGAGTCTAGGGAGGAGACATGCTGTGGAACCAGCGTATGTCACCCTTTTGCTGAGGTGCTTACAATGTGATAGTGAGTACTGTGCTTTTAGTTAGTGCTCTGACGAGCAGTTTTTGTTTTGTTTATGTTGTGCATGCCTATATATATATATATATATATATATATATATATATATATATATAATATATATATATATATATATATATATATATATATATATATGATACCAGAATGGATACCAGTTGGGAGTCTTAACTGGCTCAGCACTATAAACAACCACGAAAGTTTAAGACACTATTACAAAAATTCTGCAACCAGGTATTTGCTATAGATCAACAAATATTTATAAAAAGTACTAAAAGCTGTTTTTTGTGGTGTTCTTCTCTTTTTTTTGAGGGGGGAGGGGTCCATGGTGTCTTTTTAAAGTGTATACATGACCTTTTTTCAGGTATTTACCTAAAATATTACCCACAAAAATGTTGTAAAAATGCATGAAAATCGAGGTATCTTGCACAAGTCAGAAAACAAAACGGCACAAACATACTGTGTGTGATAGAGGCCCAAAAGTAGTTTATTGTATTCCTAGTTAATAGGAATTGCTAGGTAAATTAACAGAATGTATAGCATGAAGGTTACATATCTCCCTAGAGAAGAGCTGCTTGGCCTCCATCTATCTGCTGCTGTACAAACTCCATTGGGTGCTGTATATACACAGTCTTCTAATACCTCTGTACATGTGAAGTCTGATTGAGCATGCTGCAATTTGTTTCTGCACAAATGAAATATGAGGCTTACAGAGCTGCAACAGAGGTCCCAAGCATTTCTATGAGAGCTATAGTACAGCTCCATACAAAATGCCGCCATAATATGACCATGTGCAAAACCGAAGTGAGCTGGATTATGCATATTAGATAATTGTCAGCAGAGTCTAATCATTTCACTTCATTCTATCCTAAGAATGAAGGGACCACAGCACTGATTCAATAAGAGCTGACTAGATAGCACTAAAGAAAGGAACATATAAAGCAAATGATTGCAGCTGGCTTTACACACCAGTAATCCATGTTTAAAGATTACTCATGTATATACATCAGTTGGATGAATTGATTTGAAGCAGTAAGCTATAAAACCATATAAAAGGCACATCCAGAGCTTTGTAGACGAATCAGTGAATATTACCAACCTGAAATCAATTTTATATTAGAAAGCAGAGGCTGTAATGCCTGATAAGACACGTTATCTGATGTCCCGTGGAGAGTGGAAGCAACATGACATTAAACACATCTAAGTCAGAGATTTAAAAAGTCAGCCTGGAATGATTGATTTGTGGGTCACTGCCCCTCCATGATGTACTTAAGAATACCTTTAAATGATTTCCATTAGGGTTTTCTTAAATGTCACTTTTAGGAAATTATAAAGCCATTAAAATATGTAAGGCTTAACTTTTCAATGTAGTCATTAATCTACAGCACTGTACATCCCTATAGCCCTATTCATACAAATAAATAAATGGTTTGATTCAAATGAGATTTCATATATTTTTTTAAAAATATACCAATTATTGAGGAGGAATTTCTTTATTATTTCTTATCCGACCTATGGCTCTTATATTGTCCGCTATAAACTGTCGACTTCTAGGACACAGGTTCATTATGTTAAAAGTAAATCTTTATGCAAAACTTGATAGCCCCCTATCCTGCAAAACGGTACTTGTCACCTTCCTTCAGTACATGATGGAGTTAAAAAATGAGCTAAATGGTGAATAGTTTGACGAAATCCTTCATCTGCTAAATATGTCCAAGCATTTCTGAGAGTATTTCCTTGATTACCATAAATAAATGGACTACCATACCATAAATTAAGTGTACCTATTATTGTACATAAATGTGGCCAATGCACTCTTAATTAGGATATTGGTGCTTAAAGCATCATTAGCACAGCAGCCTTCAGCCAATCAGAATGTTACTAAGGGACCGTGGGAAGGAGAAGATGGGGGGCTGCCGGCATATAAGGAGTCTGGAATCTTAGACAATTTTGTTCTAATTTAGTTGCGGTTCAGTAAAGATAGTTCCAGTGTTTAGCAACAAAGGGGTCGTCTGCACAGTAGCAGGAAGGATTGGTCAAAGAGCAAGAAAAAGGAAGAGTAAAGAGTTGAGTAGAGACAGACAGCAAGAGGACAGTAATAGAAGAAACAGAGAGGAACAGATTGAGGAAAGATAAGCCCAAGCAACCAGTTTCCAGGTCCATTGTTCCGTAATGAGGGAATTGAGAACCCCTCACTCTGCACCCACCTGTTCAGGTATCAATTCGGCTGCAGACAATGCTTCAGGAATTGAAATGTGATAAGTGCAAAGAGTCAAGTGAAAATGATGAACTCTTCCAAATGTGAAGAACTTTTTGTGGAAGTTGACCTATATTGCAACATCTTAAGTTTAGCACCATGAGTAAAGCCTGCTAAGACCCTAAAAGCTGCAGTCTATGTAGTTACTTCTTTACTGTTGCACTACATATCTCAACACACCACCACTGGGCTCCAGCATTAGCCACATATCATCTACCTTCAACCTGGGTGCACCTGCCTCCTGACAGTATTACCTTACAAGATGACGAAGCTGTTCATGAGAATAGTGAAGATACGTATATTGTGGAAGTGATTCAGAAAACTTCTGATTAAGTGAGGTTGGGTTGTTCAGTGATGGTTCCTTCACTCACTGAAAGCTGAGTTTAGCAAACTAGAAGGCAAACTCAAGCATTGTATGAAAACTAAACTAATGTCAAATACCTAATAGCAGGTAACTGCGGAACATCAGAGTTTCTGTATCTACAATCTACTAGTTAATTTGCTATAAAATGAGCAGGTATGGGTAGACTCAATGTTGGTTATGGACTTTTCTCATATAGTGCAGTGATAATATCTTGGAGTATACCTTTGTGTTTCTATCTTTACATTTAGGTGTTAGAAACATTAGCACTTTGCAAGAAGGCTGACTGAACTATAATCTGTAATAAAGATATATTTGGCCTAAGAACAGACCTTTTTAACTTGATGTCATCATAGTTGGATATAACAGACATACTGAACTTCTAGTCATTCCACCATCTACTAACCTACCCCACCCTGCTATTTCTGTTTCAGTGTGTGGCACCACCATTACTCCTAGGCAGCAGACTCACTGTCTTAGGGTTATACTTGATTCTGATCTGTCCTTCATCTAATATATTCAATCTCTTGCCCGCTCCTGTCACCTGCACCTCAAGAACATCTCCAGAATCCGTCCTTTTCTCACTGTGGAAACAACTCAAACTCTCATACTGCTCTTATTCTTTCTCGTCTGGACTATTGTAACTCCCTGCTTATCGGTCTTCCTCTCTGCAAACTCTCCCATCTCCAGTCCGTCCTGAATGCAGCAGCCAGGCTTGTCTTTCTCTCAAGCCGCTATACTGATGCCTCTACCCTGTGTCAGTCACTGCACTGGTTGCCCATTCAGTACAGGATACAATATAAACTCATCACTCTCACCCATAAAGCTCTCCACAGCGCTGCACCCCCATACATCTCCTCCCTCATCTCTGTCTACCACCCTACCTGGTCTCTCCGCTCGGCGGATGATCTTAGACTACATTCCTCAGTCATCCGAACCGCCCATGCCCGCCTCCAAGATTTTTCACACTCATAGTTTTAAGAGGGCTCTGAGAATACATTTTCTCAGTCTGGCCTACCAGAATCCCTAATTGCTAACTTCCCCTCCCCACTCTCTAGCGCATACACGTCTGTCACTCTCTACAATTCAGCACTGTATATATGTACTGTCAGGGTGGCAGGTTCACCCGAATTCTACATAAACCACCCCATATTTATGTCACATGGCTGGACAATTGTAAACCTAGCACTTATTACCATTCATCTCAACCTACACCCTAATAGATTGTAAGTTCTTGCGAGCAGGGCCCTCTCACCTTGTGTCTCATCTGTAAGTAGCTTTTCATTGTGTAATGTATGTATTTTTGTCTGTACCTACTCCCGTCAAATTGTAAAGTGCTGTGGAATATGTTGGCGCTATATAAATAAAGATTATTATTATTATACTGTCAATGGCCATATAATTGCCACAAAATTCTATATCTAGATGACCTCAGTAGCTGATATAGTCCGAGGAAAGCTTGAGAACACTGACCTAGACGTGACAGAAAAACATTTATTCAAATGCTCAAACCAATGTCTTCCAGAGACATCAGCAGTAATTCAGCCACACAATCCTATACTCGGATAACCACAGTAGCTGATGTAGTTCTAGGAAAGCTTGAGAACTCTGACCTAGACATGACAGAATAAAATTTAGTTCAGATGCTCCAAAGACACCAGCAGTAATTCAGTCACTGAAAAAATGCACTGTGGGATCAAAGGCTTAAAAATAAAAAGACACCTACTAAATAATGATATCAATATAGATAATACTTCCAAGCTATTATATGTGTTTGAAGGTGCCTATAAATAATAACATTTTTGGGTCCAAGTAAGGTGGGTGCCTTCTCTATTTTTTTTATGTTCAAAATCTTTATTTTCCAAATATAGAACAGCAAATAATACATAAGGGTACAGGGAAAACAAAAATAAGATTTGGGGGGGGGGGGATCAGAACAAAAAGGCAACTCATAAAAGGATAACAAAGTCCATGTATACAAATTAACAAGATCTTCAGATTGAATCTCTTCAAGCCGCAGATTGGCATCACTTCATCAATTAGCATATATTATCAAGATTGGTAACAACGATATAAAACATAAGAATGTTCATAGCCATGCAGAGGTCTTAAATTATCACTATGTCGTACTTAGCAATAATGTACACACAATCTAATGGAAGTATTTGGATGAGGTCCAGGGCAACCAATTATCCCTGACCTTTACTAATGAGTGTGGGGGGATTATGAGGCTAGTTTCACAATGAAATTGTCTTTTGAGTCTGTGGACAATATCTTCGGTGCTAGGAGGTTGTGGGTTTTTACACTGTGCGGCAATGGCTGTTCTAGCAGCAATTAGCGAGTGTGCCAAAACTGTGTGAAAAGGACTAGGTATCTCATTAAATGTAAGATCTAGGATGGCTAACTCTGGGGATAAAGTGATTTGCCATTGAAAAATGTCGGAAAGGAGAGATTCTAAACGTTTCCAAAGGTGTTGGATTACGGGACAGCTCCACCACATATGTAATAATGAACCTTTGTGTCCACACTGTCTCCAACAAAGGTGTGAGAGCCCCAAAGGTGAGTGTGAGATTCTGCTTGGTGTCAAGTACCAGCGGAGATGTATTTTTCTAGATAATTCTATGTGATTCGCACACTTTGAATGTTTGGAGACTACATTGGCTGCCTGTATCCATTCCGCTGCAGAATATGATCGACAAAGTTCCAACTCCCATTTTATCGCACATTTATGTTTAATGTCTAAATCTATGTCCATTAATGAACGATAGGCTACAGATAGGCCTTTTTTGTTGCCTTGTTTCTGCCAGAGGAAGTTGTGTAGGGGTGAAGAGGCCAGGGGGGCAGCTAGCCGGCAATGAGTTTGAATTAAGTGTCTTATCTGTAAGTATACAAAAAATTGGTGTCTTGGGATCGAGTAGTTCTGCACCAAGTCTATAAATTGCTTAATTCGGCCTTTGTGGAATATGTCTCCTATCTCCCGGATTCCGCAGTGAATCCAGTGCGCAATAGGGGCATCCGGTAATATAATTTGTAAGGCAGAGATGGGGCAGTGTCGTTTATCAATTGTGACTAAATGTTGCTTGACAACATATTTGTACCAAGCTTGCGCAGCATTTGTGAGTGATAGTGTCTCATATGATTTAGGAGGGTCCCCACATAGCATAGCAATTAGGCAGTCTCTGAAGGAGCCTGTCGGAGTCATTGCGTTTTCTATTGTGGACCAGTGGTGGGTCTCAGGAGAGTTCCAGAAAAAGAACATGGGCTCTAGTATAGAGGCGAGGTTATACTGTAATAAATTAGGGACTGATAATCCTCCCTCAGAACTTTTCCTATAAAGGTCTTCTCTTCGAATTCTCGGTTTTTTCCCCCTCCATATAAATTTCAGTAACAGGTTCTGGAGGTTAGCTAAGGAAGCCTTAGAGAATAGGAACGGCAGTGATCTTGCTACATATAAAAATCGGGGTAAAAGTAAGATCTTGGAAAGATTTATTCGCGCTAGCCACGATAGAGGGAGTTTGGTGAGTCTATTGGTTTCCTCAGTAATGAATGAAGTAATGTCCTCTAAATTTTTATGTATGGTTATGTTTAGGTCTGGGTATATTTTAATTCCAAGATACGGGATGTATGTTTCTGTCCAAATGAATTCTATATTTGGGAGGGACTTTCTTAATGAAGGATCGCAGTGTACTGGTAAAATAATGGATTTTGTCACATTCAGTTTGTAGTAGGATATGTGCGCATATCTGTTGAGGAGGTCTAGAAGTGCGGGGATTGACGACTCTGGTTGCTGTGTCATTATCAATATATCGTCTGCGTAAAGGCTGACTTTATGGATCTCTTTATGGACAGTTATGCCTGTAATATTGTTGGCTTTTCTAATGTGTTCGGCGAGAGGTTCGACGCAAAGGTCATACATAAGTGGCGATAAGGGGCATCCTTGTCTGGTACCATTTGTAATATGGAATTTTTCAGAAAGGAACCCAGAGGTACAGACTCTTGCGGATGGGGTGGAGTACAAGGATAATATAGCAGACAGGATCAGACCGTCAAACCCAAATTTTAGTAGTACTTTTTTAATGCATTCCCAATTTATGCGTTAAAATGACTTTTCACCGTCTAAAGAAAGAATGGCAAAAGGCAGCCTTCGTTGTAATGCAATTTGGAGAATATCCAACACTCGTCTTATCCCATCTCTTGTCTGTCTACCTCTCACAAATCCTACTTGATCTTTATGGATTAGTGATGGGAGTACGTCATTTAGTCTGTCCGCCAGGATCTTCGAAAAAATCTTTATATCCGCGTTCAACAGGGAGATGGGCCTATAGTTGGAGATTAAATCTGGGGCTTTCCCGGGTTTGGGAATAGTGGATATATTGGCACAAAGTAGTTCTTCCGGGGGGGTTCCTTTTTGGATAATGGAGTGAAAAAGGTCAGTTAAGTGAGGTGAGAGGAGAGTGCCAAACAGCTTATAATACTCATTAGTGAGTCCGTCTGGGCCTGGAGATTTGTTACATTTCAAACGTTGCATGGTTTTTTTAAATCTCAGGGGGAGTGATCGGTTGATTGATTGATACTAGTTGATCAGGGTTGAGTGATGGTAAGGAGATTTCCTCGAGAAAGGAGTTTATATCAGCTTCCTGTACTGGAGGTATTGTTGGATCTGAATTAAGATTGTAAAGGGAACTGTAATATTTAGCAAAGGCATTTGATATTTGTCTAGGATCACATATTTTAGAAGTAGAAGAGACAGTAATATAGGGTATACGTGTTTTAGCTTGTATTATTTTAACTCTTCTTGCTAACAATTTACTGGGTCTATCTCCTTGTAGGTAAAAATTCCATTTTAATCTGTTAAGGTTTTTCTCATATTGTTGGAGATGTATAACACTCAGTTGAGTTTTAAGTGTCTCTAGTTCTTCCTTTATGGGTTGAGAGGGGGATGCTTTGAATCGTGAGTCAAGAAGTTTGATTTTGTCTAGAATTTCTTTTATTTCCTTATCCCTAATTTTCTTTTCTCTGGCTGCAATGGATATGAATGCGCCACGGATATATGCCTTATGTGCACACCATAGAGATTCCGGCGACGGGGCCGTAGGGGCGTTTATGTTGAAATAGTCTGTAAGTGAAGTAGTGACTTCCGATAGGATTTTGGGGGATTTGAGCAAAAAGTTATTTAGGCGCCATGGAGGGCGTGTTGTAAGGGAGTAGTGGTCTCTGATCTTTAGAAATATTGGCGCGTGATCAGACCACGTCTTAAAGCCAATAGTGGAACTGACTACTAACTGGAGCGCTCGTCTATCAAGGAGGAAATAATCAAGTCTCGCGTGTGAATTCTTAGCTGCCGAGTAGTGGGTAAAGTCTAATTCGTCCGGGTGGGAATATCGCCAGGGGTCGTGTAAGTCTTCCTCTAAAATAAAGTTTTTGAGTTCAGGAGTGTATCTAGATCCCCCTCCAGATCTATCTTTAGTTTTGTCTATCACTATATTAAAATCCCCACAGATTACGAGATTTCTTTTAAGTATCTCCTTGGCTTTGTTCAGGGTTTTTGTGATGAAGGACATCTGGCGGGTATTTGGGGCATATAATGCTACAATTGTGTACTCTACTGTGTTTAAAGTCCCCTGTAGAATAACATATCTGCCATGTTCATCAATAACGGATTGGTAGAGCTTAAATGCAACTGAATCCTTAACAAAAATAGAGACACCAGCTTTCTTAAAGTCCTGCGCCGAATGGAAGGAGTAAGGAATTTTTTTATTTTCTAAACGGAATGTATCCTTGTTACAGAGATGTGTCTCTTGTAGACATACCACATCGGCGCCGGACTTAAGAATCTCTTTCCACATACATGACCTCTTGCAAGGCGAATTAAGACCATTTACATTCAATGATAAGAATTTGATCGACATGGTAAAAGGTTAATAATACTAGTAGTAACTGACATGTGTCCATCTTGATTGTCAATGGTGAGACCAGAGAGATTATTAGAATATTGTAATACATGGCAACAATAAACAATTGTGAACGTAGAACTTGTGGCAACTAGTGCCAACATACACTCACCGGCCCCTTTATTAGGTACACCTGTCCAACTGCTCGTTAACACTTAATTTCTAATCAGTCAATCACATGGCGGCAACTCAGTGCATTTAGGCATGTAGACATGGTCAAGACAATCTCCTGCAGTTCAAACCGAGCATCAGTATGGGGAAGAAAGGTGATTTGAGTGCCTTTGAACGTGGCATGGTTGTTGGTGCCAGAAGGGCTGGTGTAAGGGATCCGTCAGGGGCGCACGAACAGACACAGACAGCGTGAGGCCCTGACACTGATCCCAACCCCTGTCCCTGCCTTTTGGGGTGCCCGACTCCTTAATAGGTCGGCCCCCAACCAGAAGACTGAACACTATACTGAATAGCGTGGAAACACAAGACGCAGACAAACAATACAAACACAATAAGGGATGGTCAAGCAAGCCAAGTCGGTAACTATCGGGAGCGCTGTACAAAGTCAGAAGAATAAACGTGAAACAAGCAGAGTAAGATAACCAGGGAGGCACAGAATAAAGAGGGCGAGTTAAGGGAAAAAAAAAACAAAAAGGAAGAGAAGAACAAAAACCAAAAAACCCCAAAAATGACAAAGGAAAAAGGGGAAGAAAAAAAGAAGAAAAAAACTTAAAACCCCAGGACCCAAGGCCCCGGTTTAACCGTCGGGGGCCCGCCCTCCCCCGGGGGCCCCGGAAAATAAAGGGGAAAAAAAACCCATTTCACATTAAAAAAAGAACACTTTTAAAAAACCAGGTTTCCCCAAAACCATGGGGCCAGAAAAAGGGGGTTTTTCTGGTTTGCAGGGGCCCCTTGGGGTTTTTAAAAAACCCCAACCTTGGGGTTTTTTTTAAAAACCTTTCCCTTTTAAAAGGGGGGGTTTTAATTTTAAGGTTTTAAAAAATTTGGGTTTTTTATTTATATTTTTAAAAAAAATTTTTTCAATTTTTATATGAAAATATTTAAAAATTTGAAAATGTATTAAATGAAAAAAGGTTGTTTTTTTTTTTTTATTTTTTGTTTTTTTACTTTTTTTTTTAAATGCTTTTTTTTTAAAAAAAATTTTTTTTAAAGAAAAAAGGAAAAATTGTTTTTTGGGGTTTTAAAACAGGCTCAAATTTTGCCCGAAAAGAAAATGGGGGTTTTTTTTTGGGGGTTTGTTGAAAAACCCGGGCTTTTGAAGGGCCACCGGGACCAAACCGCCCCTGGGGTTTTTCTGGATGAATCCCCCCCCCCCCCTTTTTGGGGGGGGGAAACCGGATCAAAAATTTTTTTTGTGGTTGGTTTTTTTTTTTTTTTAGTTGGGGGCTTTTTTTAGAAGCTGGACACAATTTTGCTTTTTTTGGGGGTTTTTTTTTGGTTTTTTTTTTTTAGTTGGGCGTTTTAGGCAAGGCCCCTCCCCAAGATGGCCCTTGAAACCCGGGTTTTTTTATTTTTATGAGGGGAAATATTAAAGGTGGTTCCCCAAAAGGGGGGTTAAAAAATTTTTTGGAGAGTTAAAACCCTACGGGCGGGGTTGCCCCCCAAGAAAGAAACGGCCCTTTTTTGTTCCCCGGGGCCATTTTTCCCCCCGGGGGGAATTTTGAAAATCAGGGCTTTGGGGGCAACCCCAAATCCCTCAAAGACCAGAATTCACGAAATATCAACTTTCCCAACCAAGGGTGGTTTTGAAGACCCCAGGCCCCCCATTTGAAACTTTTTTAAAAAAATTTTTTGGGAGGGGACCAAAACCCAAGTAATTTCGCAGAATTTTCCTGCAAAAAGAAAGTTTTTCCAATAACCCCAAAAAAGGGGGAAAATAAAAATTTTTTACCCTCTTTGGGGAAAAATGAAAAAAAAAAGGAAAAAAAAGCAACAAGAAACCCCCAAGGTTTAGAAAAATTACTGTAAAAATTTCCCCCCAGTAAAAGGACAAAAAAAAAAATTTTAAAAATTGGGAAAAGGGCCAAATTTTAATTGGGGGTTTTACCTTTGAGTTACCCCAATTGGCAGCTTGGGGGGGGCTTGGGGAATTTGGGGAAAAGGGCGTTCTCAAAAGGTCCTTGCAAAAAAAAAAGGGGGGGGAAAAAAAAAAAAAAAGGGCCCGGGGTTTTCCCCCCCCCCGGGGGGGCCCCCCCCCCCCCCCTTTTTGGCCCCCAAAAAAAAACCCCAAAATGGGTTTCCCCAGAAATTTAGGGGGGAGGGGGAAAAAAAAAAAAGGGGGGGGGGGTTTTCGGAAAGCCGTTTTCGAACTTTTAATTTGTTTTGGTTCCCCATTTTCTGTCAATACCCCCCCGGGGACAAAACATGGGGTTTGGGAGGTGGCGCCAAAACCCTTCCCTAACAGCTTGCTAAAAGGGTTTGAGGTTGGAAACCCCCCGGGTAAATTGGGGAAATCAAAAATTTCCCTTAGGGGGGGTGGTTTTTTTTTGGGGGGCCTCCCCCAGCCCACTTTGGGGAAAAACCGTCGGGGGGAAAAAAATCGTCCAAGCCCCCAAACCAGGGGATACAACCCAACCCGGGGGTCCGGGAAAACCCCAAAAAATTTTTTCCCCCGGGGAAAAAAAAAGAAAAAAAAATTACTTTCCGGGTTGGGTCGGTTTTCCCGTAAAGGTAGGAAAAGTTTTGAAGGGTTATTAGGATAAAAACCGGGGGGGGGCCCAAAGGGGCCTTTTTAAAGGGGTTTTTTGGCATAACCCCGGGAATTAAAAAAGGCCATGCCCAAGGATTGTCAACCATCCAAGCGGTCGGTGCCCGACAAGTCGGTACCCAAAATTTGAACCGGGGGAGAGTAAAACTGGG
This sequence comes from Phyllomedusa bahiana, assembly GCA_025379985.1. Lineage (NCBI taxonomy): Eukaryota > Metazoa > Chordata > Amphibia > Anura > Hylidae > Phyllomedusa > Phyllomedusa bahiana. The sequence goes on from JAODAL010003247.1 coordinate 134,309, forward strand.
GAAGGGCCCGTTATAATTAAAAGGGTCCCTCAGGGGGCCAAACAGACACAGACAGCGTGGGCCCCGCATGTCCCACCCCTGTCCCCCCCTTTTGGGTCCCCCACTCCTTAATGGGCGGCCCCCAAACCCGAAGATGAACACTATACGAATAGGTGGAAACCAAGAGCAAAAACAAACAAACCAAAAAAGGGATGGTCAAGCAAGCCAATCGGGAATATCGGGAGCGCGTACAAAGTCGAAGGCAGAAGAATAAACGTGAAACAAGCAATAAGATAACCAGGGGCACAGAATAAAGAGGGCGCGTTATAGGCAGAAACAAACCAAAATAACAGGCAAAGGGGAAGAGACGAAAAACCTTTAAAAACCTTCCGGGAACTAAGGAAAAGGCAATAGGAGGAAGAAACAGAAGACCGATGGAAGGTAAGCTGTCAATCACCGGAGCAAGGAGCCCGGTTAACCCTGGGGTGCTGGACGATTCCCGGGCCCGGGCGTCGCCAGGAATCAAATCAAGAACAGGGGGAAAAAAACCCAGTTCACAAATAGTGAACACAAATGTTTGACACTTTCAAAAAAAACCCCGGCTTTCGTCGCAAGGGCCTGGCTGGGACCAGAACTCAAAGTGGGGTTCTTTCTGGCAGGATTATGACAGCTGGTCTGAGTATTTCAGAAAAGCTGATTTTCCTGGGATTTTCACGCACAACCATCTCTAGGGTTTACAGAGAATGGGCCGAAAAAGAAAAAACATCCCGTGACGCAGTCCTTGGGCGGAAAGCTTTGTTGATGCCCGAGTCAAAGGGGGAATTGGGCAGAAGGTTTGACTGATAGAAAGGGAAAATGACTCAAATAGCCACCCGTTTCAAACCCAATAGGCAGAAAGAGCATCTCTGAATGCACAGTACGGCAACTTTGAGGAGATGGGCTACAGCAGCAGAAGACCACACCGGGTGCCCCTCCTTCAGTAAGAACAGGAAACGAGGGTCCAAATTTGCCCAAAAACTCATCGAAATTGGACAGTAGAAGATTGGAAAAACGTTGCCCGGTTGATGATCCGATTTCTGTGCGACATTTGGGTTGGGAGGGGCAAAAATTTTAAAAAAAAAAAAAACCAATTTAAAAAAAATTTTAAAAAAAATTTTGGGAAAAAAAAATTAAAAAAAAAAATTTTAAAAAAAATAAACCAAAAAAATAAAAAACCCAAAAAAAAAAAAAATAAAAAAAATTTTAAAACCCCACCCAAAAAAAAAAACCCCCCAAAAAAAAAAATACAAAACCCCCCCCCCCCCCCCCCAAAAACCCAAAAAAAACCCCAACAAAACCCAACCCCCCCCCCCGCCCACCCCCCCCCCCCCCAAACAAAACCCCCCAAAAAAAAACCAAAAAAAAAACCCCCCCCCCCCCCCCAACCCCCCCCCCCCCCCCCCCCCCCAAAAATTTTTTACCCCCCAATAAAAATTTAAAATTTTTAAAAAAAAAAAAAAAAAAAAAACAAAAAAACCCGAATTGAGGCAGTTTCGGGAAGGCAAAAGGGGGTCCAACCCGTTACTAGCATGGTGTACCTAATAAAGTGGCCGGTGAGGTATATAACCAATGCAAGAGAATATCTCCCATAAAGTTGGAGAGAGGTCAGGGGGCAAGTCTTTGACTACTCGAACAGAGAGAGAACTGGGTTCACATCAGGTCTCCGGGTGAGCTTTCCAATACAAAATAACTGCCCTGTCTAGGGAATCCTGAGTCCTACATGTGAGGTCGAGATCTGTTCTGCTTCTCCGACCAGAGTGGGGAGATAGCTTCAGGTCTGGTCGGGCCCTGCTTTTGCGGAGTAGACGTGGATGGAGTGAGGAGACCCCAAGATGTGAGAAGTTCTTTTGCTCTTGTTGGGGAATTGCAGACTGTGGTGAAGTTATCTTTTGAGATCACCAGCTTGACGGGGAATCCCCAATGATATCCGATGTTATGTTTCCTCAGAATCTTTGTATAGGGCAAGAATTCCTTTCTTCTGAGCATCGTTCCCGCGGATAGATCAGGCAAAATCGACAGATTAGCAAACCTATCAGGCAGAGAAATGTGAGATCTCAGAATCTTGAGGAAATTATCCTTTGTTGTAAAAAAATGTATACGGGCTATCACATCTCTTGGGAATGCTGCCGGAAGGTGTTTTGGTTTCAGAAGACGGTGTATTCTATTGATCCTTAGATCTGCTTGGGACGCATCTGGGAGAGCGATCGCCATCATATCTGTTAGAAATGGAGAGAGGGCTTCCGCTGAAACTGACTCTGGTATACCACATATTCTAATGTTATTTCTTCTGGATCTGTCCTCCAAGTCCAAGAGTTTAGATGACAGTTTTTGCACCTCCTCTTCCAATTCCGCGTTGGCGTCTATGAGCAAATTATGCGATGTGGTAAGTTCAATCATTTTTTTTTCTCCTCTGTTCTAGCCACTAGGGTTTGTATGTCCGATTTGAGATCAGACATGGTTTGTTTGATATCTCTATTCAAGGTGTCACGAAAAGAGGAGAAAAGCTTCTTTAAAGTGATTTCCATAGTAGATGCTTGATCTGACAGATCCTGTTGCTCCAGGTCAACTGATTCTGGTTGTGGAGAAGAAACCGGGAGTGGAGACAATGGGTTTTGGTCTTCCATTGACTGAAGTAATCGGGATGTATGCTGAAAGAATTGAGTGAGTTTAGTTGGTTTAGCACGTTGCGCTTTCTTTGAGGCACTTCGCATTTTTCTTTGCGTGCGGAACGACATAAAGTGAGTTAGAGAGATAACCGGTAGATAGTGAAGAATTGAGTAGGAATTTTTATTCCCTCTTTTTAGTTTTGTAGGGGATGGCAGACCTGTGTTCTAGAGGTTAGTGATATATGTAAACTAAGGTAGAGTGGTCAAATATACCCTATTAACCTGTGAGCACCACCTTTTGTTAGTAAGTTGGCTGTTCGACTGACAGTAAGAGCAATTAGTGTTAGGATAAAAAGGAGTTCAGTGAGAGGGCTTTAGTCACCCAGTATCTCCAGAATGGCCAATAGGGAACTGGTGAATGATGAATCCACTGGCGTCCCAGATATGTTGAGCTGTGTTCGTTCAGTGGCTGATGCGATGGTCAGCTAGATGGCTGAGGTGATATACTAGGCACAAGGTTGGCGTTCAGGTACAAATTCACTGTGTGAATCCTGCGACAGTTGCTGGTTTTGTACGTACAGGTAGAAAGGATGGTTTACAGTAATTTTTTTGGTGCCAGAAGGGTTGGATAGGGAAACAGCGGATCAATATTCTAATAGCACAGATAATAGCGGTTGTAGTTAGTATGAGGAGGTATGGTGAGTCTAGCCACAGTATAATCTTGACGTGTCCGGCAGCAAATCAGTATACTGGAAATCCTGTGATATGTCCGAAGTGTCAGGTTATATTTGTAGTATGGTTAGTACAGTAACCAATGAAAATATATAGGTTAGCGAACTAGTTGAACAGGCTGGCATCCATATAGTTAGCTCCACCAGTCTAGGTTTGATATGGGCACTACCTTTCATGCTGTATGTCAGTGGTGGTAGTATACACAGTCCGTTCTGGAGATATCGAATTGGGTGAGAAAGTATTGGACCAATGTTTTGATACCACAACAAGTGATGCTTATGGATGGTAGCAGGATATACCGGCGTTCAGTATTAGTGGTATGTTTCACTGTATATTTGGAGCATCCAGCAATTCGAGTCGAGGAGATACAATGCAGCGGTACAATAAGTGTGTTGGGCTGTCTTAGTATTTCGTATAAATCATCTCCTAGCGGAATATACAGAGCAGCAGCCTAGATTGGCAGGCTATAGTCCAGGAATTTTGAATCACTGGGTTGATCACAAGATGGCCGCTAATTCTTTTTATAAAGACAAGGAGGTGTTAGCATGTAGTATCTGCTTTAGGTGGTAGCCGTTTAGACAGCAAGCAGGAAGTAGGGTTTACCTTACTTTATATTAGCATCCAACCCTATGGAGTTTACAGTGAGGTGGTGTACAGCAGCGCAGTTTTAAGTGTCCCTGTTTATATTAGGACCGCTGTTGTTGTCAGAAAATGGCCGCCAATACGTGCGCGCTATGAAGGAGGACTACGTTACTGTGGCTGTTTTCAGGTAAGTAGCTGTACCTTGTCAGAGGTGTCCAACCCGTTCCGTCCGGAGGGGTACCGCAGCTGTGTTTATAGCCGGAGTGACGGTCTAACCGGGAATAATGCCGGAGGTCTGTTCTTTTCTTTGCTGAGGCCGCGGCAGGGATGTGCTCCGGGGTTGCCTGTGTGCTCTCCCTCTCGGCGGCGGGCACCTCGAGGGACACGTCGCCCGAGATCCTGCAGAGGTACGGGGTGTCACCGTTTGAGAGCGGTGGATCTGGCTCTCCGCCTCGGTCTGTGCGGCGTGGTGTAGCAGAAAGCGCGCGCGTAGCTGCGCTCCAGTAAGGCCCTCAGCTTAGGTCTTCGCTTTCCCTCTAAAAATCGCGGGTCAGCCGTGGATTTCTCGGCACGCAGGTGGGCTCTGGTGTCGGTGAGGGAGTACAGCAGAGCCGGTGCCCGTTTTTGCACATTTGAAGGCAGGATGAGGTTTATGTAAGCCGTTTTAGCTCTATTCACCATGGAGCTCTTCCCCGATGCGACTTACTCCATGTCCGTCCAGGCCACGCCCCCGTGCCTTCTCTATTTTTGTGGAAATAACATCACTACATTCAGTGGTGGTGTTGAAAATGTGCAGAGTATGTATCATTACGCAGCTCAACATACACCAGTGTAATTGTTCAAGGATATCAATTGGTTTTTCCAAGATCATGGTAACAATTACTTTTCCAACATAGTGCAGATACGTATATTAATGGGTTATGATAAATGCACAATATCGTTAAAATTGTATAAAGATCTTACAGATGAATCCAGCAATATAACATGTTATGTTTAGGACTACTTTGTAGAGCACCAAAAAGTATACATATGTTTTATAAGCCAGTGATTTCCCATAATCCATCTGCACACAGGTTTTCTACTCTGCAGCTAATAAAAGAACTGAACATTTCTGATTGCTTGCACCAATTAGGCAATTAAGCACAGATGTGACAACATCTGCCTTCCCTATTCTGTCGTGAAATAGAATTAACGTGCTGTTAACCATTCTAAATCACTTGCTCTTCACAGTAATAATTGGGCACTCAATGTAAATGGATGGGCAGATTCACAGGGAAAAGTGCTGCTGAAATGATGACTGCTAATAGTTAGAAATAATTATGCAAATTGTCAAATAAAAGCATTAAAATATATCATCCAACCAAAATAGTACTCTTCATGTATACTCAAAACCTACTACTTGGTATCAAAACCCAAAAGGATGTTCTTTCACCTCCTACTTCCTAAAATATGGTGGAGTGGAGACCATCCTTTGACAAACTGATAGCCTCAAAGTCAAATAGAGCAAGAACAATTGCCAATAACTTAAAGAGAACCTGTCACATAGGTTGTGCCCCCCTTGCTGAGGACCGCACAAACTAGTGTCAGACCTGTGTTTCCAGTGCTGTGTCCCTTATTCTGTAAGATGATGGAGTTTTCGTGTATTTAATGCTCAAATCTGCAGTTTTCAGCCAGAAGAGTCATTCGAAGAGTCATTCAAAGAGTCAGTTTTTTCAAACTCCACCCACCTGAGGCTAGCCCCGCCCAACTCAACTGATAAACCTATTACTTTGAATAGGTAGAAACATGTGAATAACTGTCAGTGGGGGTGGGCTAGCCTTTGGTGGGCGGGGCTAACACCTGCTCATGAATAAGATTTGAGGGGTAAATGCTCTAAAACTACAGCATCTTACAGAATAAGGGACGCAGCGCTGGAAACAGCAGGTCTGACACTAGCTTGTGCTGCCCTAAACAAGGGGGGCATTATCTATGTGACAGGTTCCCTTTAACACTCACTTGGAAAGCAACTTTATTATGTAATACACTGGACCTACTTCTTATTCTAGATCTGAAGTAGTGCAGCTGGAACTCAAATTGGGCACTATTTTAGCAGAGAGCTTTGGTAACACTGCAAGTAGACAACCATACATATCCACACAGAAGATAACTGTTGTAATAGCAAAGACAGATACACATGGAAAGCTAATCAAATAATAATCAATAATAATAATTATCCCATTCAGTGGTATACAAATGTGCTTTGTATTAAGTGTTATTTTAATTTTGGATTACGACTAAAAATTGTTTCATTAATTTTTTATGCTGGTGTTGGTGCATAGTGCCATTTTTGGAAATCCTGACATCACTGTGGACATAGCGAGGCAGACCAGAAAACTAAGTAAAACTATTGTACTAAAATAAACAGATAAGACTTCTGCGGTTAGATATGAGCAAACTCTTCAGGATTTTGGTAATCAGAGAGAGTAGACTTTTGTCTTAGGGAATGCCTATATCTCTATTCTCCTATAGAGAAACCATAATGTATGGGCTGGTAAGCATATGGTCTACTGTGCATTTAAAAAGTCTATGCATACTGATGGTTCACTTCCTACACTAATGAGAACACACAACATCATGTTAAAAGGGGCACTCCTGTTCCATTTATGCCTGAGAAATAGGTTCCTTACACTTTTTCTTCCTTATACTTAGGAAACTACAAAACGTTGCCTTCCCTGAGCTTCTGCCTCTATGACAACATCTCCTGTCTGTCCCTACAATGTCATGCCAGCTGTTGTTATTGGATACTACACTGGAGGTAGCGACCAAGGGATTCCTTACATTGAAATTAACAGCTGAAAACTAGCTCCTTGACGTAACACATTTCCAAATCCCAGAAAAACAGCTGCCAGGAGGGCCTCAGAACAAAGTTGTGCGGACGAAAACGTGAACTGGCAAAAATTCTGCCTCTATGAATTATTGTTTTGATGTTCTTTTGGGTATGTCTAAATGTTTAACATGGGAATAACCCTATAACATTGCTTGCATCTTTCCTATAACCAAGGAGCATTTGTTTAAGGTCACAGCTGAGATATTATTTGCTTTAAATGTTGCATGGTTTTGTTATCTGTTGTGTAGTGCTCAACATGCTCTAAACTATACAATTTGTTTATGTAAATACTTCCTTTTACCTTTGCTAACAGAATTTACATATATCCAGAGAGAAAGTGTCATTGTTGTAGTAATGGGTCATTTGTCTTGAAAAAGGCAGATTTTGCACCAATCATGTAACCGGGTTAATTACTTGTGAGGTAGATATCAACATTAGTATGTTTATAATGGAAAACAAACTATATCATTCAAATAAACTAATAGTCCTTTAAGAAAAGAAACCAAAGGTCCCAGATACATAGAATGGGCTGGCAAGTTAGAATTCAAAGAAAACAAAAATACTAAAATGTCTCACAATCTTTAGTCATGATCCTCTAATAACACTAAATAAAAGAAAAAAACATTAGATAATGTGAAAAAATGCAAAATACATTGTTTACAAAAAAAATAACAATGAGCAAAAAAAGGTATAGATATGGGGTTTATAGCTGCTTAAAAAAATGTCAGGTGCACTCAAAACTTGGACAGAGCACTGCTTAAAAATGATGACATCACAAGGATTTCCTATTGATGGTTTTGCATCTGCTACATCCACAGGTCGTGGGATTTTATACAAAGTACATGTTGCTAATTTACTTAGGATATGCTCATTGATTTATATATGTCGGACAAATTTTTAAAGATATGTGCGATTTTCAAGAAAAGACACGCACCTACTGGTTTTAACATGCTTCAAGTGAAGCAATTACAATAAAGAAAATAATAAAATGTTCCTGTTTAAAGTTGACATATCCATAGTGCTTAATTTTGTGCATTGCCTCCTCTTGCATCATGACAGTTCGCAGTCTTTTGTGATAGATGTAAATTAGGCCCTTTATTGTCTTATGTGATACAGCTACCCCTTTTTCCAGGCAAAAAAAAGCTTGAACTGAACTGTGTTGGACCCTATGCATGGGTGCCAATAGGGCAGTATGGGCAGTGATCCTGCCAGGGACCCTAATCAAAAAGTGGCCCACTCTCCTACACCTGTCATAAAAACTTCTGCTAAATTAAGAGATACCAGCGGGCAATTTATAGACCGGTTACCATCGTACCATCTGCAGTGCAGAAACCCTCCCACACCCCCCGAAGGGTTTATGGACCGGTATCTCCAAAAAATGGGGAAATCTAATGCGGCTAAGCAACAACCAAAAAGGAACCAAACATTTCCCCCCAGAGCCTGAAAATATAGATGACCTCCCATTATCAGCAGATTGGGAAGGTATATCCCTCCAATCTGATGGCCCAACTGCCACACCAAAAGCTAAAACTAGCGACAATGACTGCCTACCAGAAGATAACTACAAAAGATTGCCACAGAAGTAGCACGTCAGATTGCCCCAGATTTGCAAGAGACTTTGGCGAACACAGTGGCGCATATGTTTGCGCAAATCAAGGGCGACCTCACTGATCATAGCAACAGACTAGAGGAACTAGAGTTTAGAGTCCAGTCACTAGAAATGGACGCTGATGCATTGAAAGACACCCTCTCAGATAACAAACGTCTGTCCGAAAAATTGGACGACCTCGAAAATCGTTCCAGACGGAACAATCTAAGGATCCTAGGTTTGCCAGAGGCTATCCTCCAAAATACTCTACATAAGCTATGTGAAAAAGATATTCCTGACCTGCTGGGCCTCTCCAGAAAATGCGCAGTAGAAAGAGCTCGCATCGCATTGGACCAAATCTAAAGGGAGATGGAAGGAGCGGTACTAATCAAAGAGGAATAGCAAACACACGAGACAAACTGAGACAGGTTATTGTTAAATATTTGAACTATGCAGACAAGTCGAACATCCTACAAGCCTTCAAAAGGTTGAAATCTGAGCTTAAATATCAGGGGCACCGCCTATTAATTTTTGAAGACTTTTCAGTCGAAGTGGTCAAACGTCGCAGGGCATTCTCTACCATATGCACAGAACTGTACCATAGACAAGAGAAGTTTGCACTATTATATCCTGCGGTGCTCAGAGTTTTTCATAAAAATGGGAATTACTCGACATTCCATACACCGACCGAAGCCCAGGCGTTTCTGCATAGGGGGCGATGATCACCTCAGGACGGATCTCACTGAACACCACCTCACCGAAGGATTTCAACAGGATGCCCCTCTGAGCAATGGAATGAGGAAGACAACATACATTCCGAGCAGCAACCCCAGAGCCCAAAAGAACAGCGCAAGAGACCAGCCTCGGCTCTGGGTACCTGATTTGGAGAACACAGTATGCAGCCTTGGAAACTGGGTTTGTTGGGATATAATTTCAACCTTTATACAAGGGACTGATCTTTGAGATTACGTCTTGAATAGATGCCTTGTCAGTGTGACACAATGATATGTTCAAAAGGTTTGCAACAATTTGCTCGCTTACCTCGACATCCTTTTCTCTCTCCCCCCCCCAATTTTTTTTTTCTTTTCCCTCTCCTTTCCCTCCTCTCTCTCTCTTTCTTCCTTTTGGGGGCTCTCTCCCCCAGGGTCCTCCCCCCTGACCTTTAGTTTGGGGGTGACGACCAGGCTGTGATGAGGGGTCTTTTCCGGCAATGTCCGCAGGTTCGGGTCACAATGCTCTACTGAAGCCAACATGCTATGCATTGTCACGAACTCTAAGTTGGTGTAGCTGTTCATGGGTGAGCAGCAGAAATAATTGTTTCTTGGTTACCTCAAGGGGGAAAAAAGAGAAGTTCCAGAAAGCAGAAAAGTGGGGGACCTTGACTCTCAAATATTTCCGCCAGGAAGCTACGATAGTTCCACTGTCTTTAATGTTTATTGTAGTTGTTTGGTTTTTTAACAATGTTTTTGCTATGTTCGATTGGAGCCATGGTTCACCCTACCAGTTGAGGATGGAGGGGTCCACCGTCTCAGGGAATATCAATTACATAGACAAAAATGATTAATGTAACGTCATGGAATGTGAAGGGACTTCGTACCCCAGAAAAACGCATGATGGTGTTGAGACATTTAAAAAACTAAAAACAGACCTGGCATTTTTACAGGAAACTCATCTGGAGGCGAGGGACTTCTTTAGACTCAGAAGGTTGTGGGTGGGTCAGGTCTTTGGATCTTCAGCAAAAGGGAGGAAAGGGGGAGTTATAATTTTAATCCATAAAAACCTGGCATGTAAAGTATTAAATCAAGAACAGGACTCTGAAGGGAGGCTTCTTAAATTAGTAATATCAATCGCCTAAACTAAATTAGCCATTTACAATGTGTATGGCCCCAATGGGGATAATAAGTCCTTTTTTCAGACCTTAACGGGGAGACTCCTCTCTGATGATATACCCCTAAAAATAATAGGGGGGATTTTAACACAGTCCACCATCCTAATGAAGAGAGGACAGCTGCTGGAGGATATAAAGATAATATACTAAGCAAGTTCCTGGGAAACACTCATCTTGCAGACATTTGACGGATGTTCCACACCGAAGGCAGGGAATATACTTTCTTCTCTGCTCCCCATTCGTCATGGTCACGGATAGATTATCTCCTGACCTCTCCACAAATGGCGGCAAGAGTGAGGGATACCACAATAGGGGATCTGATCATTTCAGACCACGCTCCAGTCCTATTGAAGATACACGATTTTACGCCCCGAGGAGAGGAATTTATCTGCCGTTTCCCATCCTTTCTATACAATGATGAAGACTTCGAAAATTGTCTCAGAAACTGGTGGGTGGATTATAAAATAACTATGTCCATGAGAATAATCCGCACTTGTACTGGAAAACGGCCAAGGTAGTCCTCCGCGGCAGACTCATATCGTATATAGCAGCAAGGAAAAAGAAAATTCATACAAAATTAGATGACTTAACCCAGGGACTTAGAAAAGCTTATACAGCTTTTAAAACCAATCCAACCCAAGCAGCTAAGGATAGTTGGATAAATAAGAAGAAGGAGTATGAATTTTGGCTGGCACAGAGGGAACGGTCGAAAAAAACCTGTCGAGATGCCCAGATATTTCAGTTTGGAAATAGATCAGGTAAATTGCTGGCAAATTTAGCTAGGGGACTTAGGCCCCAAACTGCCATATACTCAATTAAAAATGAATCCGGAATCCCCAAACATACTGGGAAAGAAATCGTCAGCATATTTCAAAGATTCTACTCCAACTTATATTCCCCCTTAAACAAGGGTCCGAACGACTCAGACCAATGGCTAGCTGAATTAGATTTACCTTCACTTACACAGGAAGACAGAGATTTTTTAGGATCCCCTATCACGGAGGAAATAGTTTCACAAACAATTACCCATTTAAATAATCAAAAAGCCCCAGGACCAGATGGATACACGGCTGAATTCTTTAAAACGCTCCTCCCCGAGATAGTACCTACATTAACCAGCATCTATAACTCCTTTTTAGAAGGTGATAGTATCCCAAAACGTATGAATGAGGCATTTATCCGAGTCCTTCCAAAACCAGATAGAGATCACTTGAACCCAGCATCATACCGTCCCATATCACTCATAAACGTGGATATTAAAATAATATCGAAAATAAGGGCAGATCATCTTGCCGCGTTAATGCCCAAACTGATCTCTGAGCACCAGGTAGGGTTCATTAAAAACAGATCTGCGGTAATTAATATCCGCAAGGTGCTGACTGTCCTGGACGATATAAAGATACGCCCGCATAAATATAAGCACCAGTCCCCGGCCTTGTTATCAATTGACGCCGAAAAGGCCTTTGATAACGTCAGCTGGGAATGGATGGGAAAAGTAATGAACAGAATGGGGTTTGGAGGGGCCTTTAGCCAATATATTTCAGCATTATACACTAATCCTGTAGCCAGAATAGCAATCCCGGGGTTTCCGTCTGATCCTTTCCCACTATGGAGGGGAACAAGACAGGTGTGTCCGGTGTCACCTCTGCTATTTAACATCGCGATAGAACCCTTGGTGAGACATGTCAATAAACTGGGTGAATTCGGGGGTCTTAGATAGGGAAGCAGACACTGAAACTAGCCCTATTTGCCGATGACATAATTTTCTTTTGCACTCAACCGAATAAAGAAGTCCCGTTGCTCTTAGAGATCCTTAATAAATTTGGTAGCTACTCTGGCTTTAAGGTAAACATCACAAAATCTGAAATGTTAGATCTGACCCCACAAGGACATAGCAGGTTAGATATGATAGAGAGCCTTCAGGTAACTAGAGCGCACAGCCACATTAAATACCTGGGTATCAACATAGGCAAAACACCAGAGTCTGTGTACAGTCTTAATTTCCCTCCCCTGATACATAAAATATGCTCGGAGCTGACTAGATGGTCTCACCTGCCGATACCCCTCCTCGCACGTTGTCATTTAATCAAAATGATGATTTTCCCAAGAATCCTCTATCTAATTCAAGCTGTACCACTTCTACTGAAGCACACATGTGTAAATAAACTTACAAAGGCCTTGACCAAATTTATCTGGAAAAACAAACGACCCAGAATTGTGCTAAAAAACTAATGTTACCAAAAGACATAGGCGGATTAAACATACCGGATGTAAGGTCTTATAATCTGGCAGCTTTACTCCGTCATAGTCTGGACTGGGTTAAGGGCACCTCGGTGTTCTCCAACATAGAACTGGCGACCGACTTGGTGGCCCCACGGAATCTTAAGGCTCTCCTCCATACCCCGTATACAAAGTTATCCAGCGCGGTGCGTAAGAGTTTGATAGCGCGGGACACGATTAGCGCATGGAAGGCAGCCAGAAAACTATTTAAGCTTCCTTACAATCCAGCAGCCATATGACATGGTGGAGCCACCCGGAGTTTCCTCCTGGCCAAGGAAGCTTAGCTTTACCATTTTGGAAAGCGAAGGGTATCAATACGGTGCAACAAATGCTAAATAACCAGGAAAACCATTTCTTAACATTCAACGAATTTCGAACACAGTACCAAATGGGTTAGGCACAATTCCTAGCATATAGCCAAGTGGTGAGCTTTCTAAAAGCTAAAGTGGGAGATTCCACAAGATTGAGTAGGAATAGACAGTTTGGCTCTTTAATAGGGAACGCCGACTCACCGCGTACATTATTCCAGCTATATGCTGGACTAAGGTGTCCCTATGAGACAATAGACCTTGGAAAAATTTTCGGGGGATGGCAACGTCACTTCCCAGATATAGTAAATGTGTCAGAGGGAGTACTAGAGGGATGGCGACGGACTAGAAAGGCTTTGAGCAACGAAACTTGGAGAGATACCTACTTTAGAATGGCGCATAGAGCAATATACGGCTTTAACGTACCACCCCACCCCTCTTTCCCAGATCGTATTACACAGTGTCCAAAGTGCTCTAAACCACTTACCGACCTAAAGCATGGAATCTGGTCTTGCCCAGAAATCCAGAAATTTTGGACCGAATTAGTTCAAATGTTGAGACTTAAACTTCATACCACAGTCCAGTTAGACCCCTTACAACTCCTGTTCCACAACCTATCGGTACAGATAATGAAGAACAAAATAAAAAAATGTAATAAGCTTACCCATATAGTCCTGATGGCTGCTAAACGCTGTCTGTTCTCTAATTGGCTCAAACCAACGACCCCTTCCATGGCAACAGTAACTGACATGGTTAAATATCATATGATGATTGATAAAGTGGCCATGCTTCATAGTAAAGAAGCAAAGACGGAATTTTTTTTGCAACATGGGGAAAATTTATTGAAGCATTTTTAACAGACAATGATATCCAATCATTTATGCAATCATTTACAGGATCGTCATGGTACCTCAAGCACCAAATGGTGGGGTCTCTAGGGAGGTTGCAAATATGCGAATACGATCCCAGAGAGTAGAGGACAAATAAAGACGAAGAAAGACACCATAGGGGTTGTAGGGTGAATCATGTTGGGTTGATGGCTCCATTTTTCTCTTTTACCATTTGCTTTTTCATGTTTCTTATGTTATGACTGTTCTCTAGAATATTTAAATGTAATGTGAACTTATACTGTGATTGTTATGTAAAATTGCAAAATAATAAAAATGTTCATGATAAAAAAAAAAAAAGGGGACCACTGATATGCTAAAAATATGAACTAGTAATGGGTGGGGGCTCTATTTGATTTGACTGTATGGGGCCCTGAAATGGTTAATATATGACTGATGGCAGCCCTGGCCCTATGTATGAAGACTGTCTAGCAGTAAGACTTTCTTTGTTGCCCATTGCAACCAATCAGAGCTCAGTTTTTATTTTTTCAGAGCACTATATGAATGAAAGCTGAGCTCTGATTGGTTGCTGCGGGCAACAAAGACAGTCTTACAATAAAAAATGGAACAAAAATGGTATTACTGTGTCTGTAAGGCCCCGTTCACACGGCTTATTCTGCTGCGGATTGGCGCCTTTTCTGCGCGCCGGTTTTTCGCTTCCAGTACGGCGCCAATCCGCGGCAGCAATTACGGTAATCCATGCTTCATAGAGAACAAATGGAATCCGTCGCTCCTCCCGCACGGCGAATCCGCCGGGCGGGGAGAAAGTGACATGCACATTATTTACGGCGCGGACGCGCCGTAAACAATGCATGTCTATGGGGCCGGGAGCGGCGCCCCCGCCGCGCTCGGCCCGCCCCAGTCCCGCCCTTATTCACGGCGGATTTGTGCGCTCAATACGGCGCACAAATCCGCCGTGAATAAGCCGTGTGAACACGGCCTTAAAGTCCAATCTTTTAAAATATCACCTTTTTTCATCCTGAACAGTAGGAGAAAGAGAAAAGGGAAAATACAACACCTTAAATTGTTTTTCTTGTTTCTTCACCCTTGAAAAATTGGAATGAAAAGTGATCAAAAGGTTGTATGTACCAATTAAAAATACACTTCAGCCAGCAGAAAACAGGTCCAAAGATGGAAAAATAAAAAGGTTAATGGTTTCAGAAAGTTTATATTTTTTTTAAACTAGTAAAACATAATGAAAACTATATAAACTGGATGTTACTAAAAAAGTGAAAGAATAATGGCTCAGTTGCCGTTAGTTTAAAAAAAAAGATTTTTATTGGTTTTCCTAAACCCTCATATGTTATTTTAAAACCCTTTAAAGGGCCCTTTGCTTTTTTTTTTGGTTGAAAAGTTCTTTTTTCCCCTCCTCCCCTTCTCGGAGCCATAACTTTTTTTTTTTTTCCATTACATAGACAAGGGGCTTTTATTTTGCAAAAAAAAAGTACTTTTTTTGAAAAATTCACTGTACAATGAAAATATACCGGGAAACCAAAAAAAAATTTCCCCAAGGGGGAAAAATTGTGAAAAAAAAGGTACTTGCCCCAAAGGTTTGCTTTTTATTTTTGTTTTTACGGAGTTCAACCCTTGGGTAAATATAATGTTTTAAATATGTATTCTACGGGTTTTTCCCAAATTTCCCAAATTGTGGATTTCCGTTTTTTTTTGGTCCCAAAAAAAAATTCCCAAAACATTTTTTTTTTTTGGAAATTTGCGCTGTGGTCCATTTTGGCGCCCAATAATTTTTTTTATTAAAAAACCTGGGGACATCAATGAGGCGGATTTTTTGCGGGGCTGAAGCGGATTTTTTATGAATGCATAAAATTTTTTTGGGATCACTTTTTTTCCCAAATTTTTTTTTATGGGAGGTTGAACCACCCGCGTGGTGGACCCCGCGGGAAACCCCCGCAAGGGGATGGTGGAAGCCCACACCGGGGAAAGCGGAAATCTAAGGGGCCCCGGAAATTCACCAACCCCGCCTAAACGGTATGGACTTGCTGCGGCGGGAATCTCCCCGGTCCCTTCCACGGGGCGGAACTTGCTTGGGGTGGGGCCCAAAGGGGAAAGGGGGTTTACAGATTCGTCAACAGGCTCGTAGGGGGGAAGGGGGGAAGGTCGGGGCGGGCGGCAGGGGATTCTTGGTAGGAACTTAGGCAAGAGGGTTGGTACACGGAAATTTAAAGGAAAAGGGTTTTCGGAATGCTTTCTCAGTGGGCAATAAAGCCTAAAGTTTCCGGAAAGGGCTGCAGGAAAAGGCGGGTTAAAATGGGGGCAATGCCCGGAAATACCCAAAATTTAACCGGTGCATTCCCCTTTAAATCTAAAAAACCCCGGTGCGTGCGGCGAGGGAACAGAGAGGGAGGGGGCAAGAGCGTGGCGGGGTAATTGGACTTGGGCACTGCCCCGGGGAGGGCGGACCCCCCACCTGCGTGCGGGGGGGGCGCCCCTCTCGGCGTCGGGGGACGGATGCGCCTGCGGGCCCGGGACGAGGGGCGCAGGGGCATCCCTGACAGTTCCCCCCCCCCTTTGGGGCCCCCCCTCTTTTTTAGAATGGAGGAAACTCTGGGTGACAAATTTGGGGGCCGAAAAATTCTCCTCTGGGTTCCCCAAAACCTCTCTTCGGGCCCAAAACCCTTCCAGTCCCCTAGAAAGTTTTTCGTTTCCCCCCCTGGTTTCCCCCCTCAACCCAAGATTTCCTTACCACAAAGAATTAGAGGCATCAGCCCCAGACGAAGGAGGGGCTGCCTTTGAGAAAAAACGTTAAAACACCCGGGGGTTTTTAAAAGTGAGACATGAAAAAGGGGTTAGGGATTCCCAGGTTGGGGGGAGTGGGTTTGTAGGCCCCCGGGGTTTAATTTCGCCTAAGGGCCTCAAAAAGGGCCCAGGGAAACGGGGGCCCAGGGTTTGGGAGGGTTTGGGGTCTTTTGGGGGGACATATTTGGCCGACCCGCCACACCCCTTTTCCCCCCCCGGGGAGAAGACAGGAAAGGGGACTTTTCTTTTTTTCAGCTTGAGCCCTTTGTGCCCCAGAGGCACGGGGCAAGATTGGGGGGGTCCCGGACCAGGTTTGGCTTCATTCCTGGACCAGTGCGCCGCCGCCGGGGCCTCGGATGGAGATGCCAAGGGGGAGGGGGGCGGGGATGAGACCCTACAGATGTAGAAGGGGGAAGCACCCCCGGACTCTGAGTCAGGGAATTGTAAGAAAAACTTGCCCCGAAAACCAAATTGGACCCGTCATCTTGAAGCCGAGAAAGCCTCCTCGGCTTCCCGAGGGCCCCGCTAAAGGGGGTTTTGCGTGTTTTTTTTGGAGAGCCCCTATAGGGGCCACTAGCGTGGGAAATTTTGGAATAAAATTTGGGGGTAAATAGTTGCAGAAAACCCCCGGAAAACGGGTGTAAAGGGGTGCAGGCCGACTGGGGGGGGCCATTGCAAAACGGGGCCAAAAGTTTCGCTGGATCCATCCAAAACCCTTTATCGAAGGTTTAAAGTTTTCCCCGGGGAAAGGAAAGGGTGGTTTGGGTGGTTGAGGGACTTCCCCCCTTGGCTTTTTGGTGGTTAGCTCGGAACCCCCTCAATAAAACCCGACGAGGGGGCTGTGGTGGGTTTTTTTTGGGTCGGGAGAGTACACCCAAAAAAGTGTCCAGGTAGACCAAAAAAACAGGGGTAGAGGAAAATTCCCCTTTAAAATGTCATTCACGGCTCTTGGAAGACCGGGGAGGGGAAATTTCACAACCAATGGGGAAGACCGATACTCGGGAAATGCCCCTCCTGGGTGTTTAACGCGGCAGCATTCCCCGCCCTTGCAAATTTCGGACCAAAATTTTAAGCCCCCCTCAGGGTTCCCGCTTGGTAAAAAACCTTAGCTCCCCGAAGGCGGGGCAAAGAGTTTCCCTGATCAACGGCAAAGGGGTATCTATTCTTCACCTATCTTGTTTTAGAACCCGATAATCGGATGCAAGGGCCCTAAGGAAAAACCCTCCTTCCCTTTTTCGAAGAAGAATCCCGCCCCGCGGGAGAAGAAAAGGGGCTTTCGTATAAACCCCTGCTGGAGATTTTTTCCCCCAATATAAATCCCCACATGGCTTTTGGGCCCCCGGAAAGGGCAATGGTAGACTCTGCCCAGGAGGACTGGTGCCAGGGAGAAAATCTTTTGGCAAACGTATGGACCCCTGTGGTGGGGGAAACTCCCGCTTTTTTTTTCGAAAACAATCGGGGAACTCCAAATATTTAGCGGTAGACCGGGCCAAAAAGGCTCGGGAGGGGCGTGCGAACAGGGGAAACACCGGGGGGAGGTGCCACCCGACAGCACTCAGGAATTTTTGGGCCCCCGCGAGTTTCTTAAAAAGTCTCCAGTCCGGCGTAGGAAATGGAGGGCCCTAGCCATGGGAACCCGAGGAGGATCGCCGAAGGAGATTTTTTTCCCTTTTGCCCGGGCCCCTACATGGAGGGAAATGTGTTTGGTGATAAAATTGTTTTGGTGTCGCCCAAGCACTCCCCCCTGAAAAGAGGAAATCCCAGCGGCTTTTCCAAAGGGGGACCACCCGGGAGACGGTACTGCATCACTAAGACCGGTGGTAAAGTTCCCGGGGAAAAGCCGGGGGTCAAGGAAAAGCCGAGACTTTAAACAGAGTCCAGCATCAGTCACGACCTTACCGGGATCAACCGGGGTGGAAGGAGGATTTTTTTCCTAAGGGAAAGCCCTCCCACGGAAACCCTTGGTTTCGGGAGGTTTTTCCCCATGCGGGCGTTGGGACAATTCCCCCGGGAAATTCTCGGGCTGCCCCAGTAAAAGGCACAGGTTATTTTGCCGACGCTGGGCCCAAATCCCGCTCAGGAGGTGAGCCCCTAATCTGCATTGGCTGCTCCGGGGTGTTGGGGGGGACTGTTTTGCACAGGGGCCCCCTGGAAAAACCGGTTTCCAGGGGGGAAAAAACCCACGGCTTGACCCAAATCACCCTTGCCGGGAATTTTTTTTTCCCTTTTGGGAAGCGTGCACATCGATGCGGGGGGCCCACCAGAAACAATCGCGAGGGACCCATGGGAATTTTCTTTGGGCGGCCCCAAAACATCCTTGACCCCGCTTGGGAGCCCTTTTTTAAAGATTGGGGCACCGAAACGGCCTCGTTCCAAGAAAGTTCCCGAGGGAAAAAAGCGGAAATGCACCGCGTGTCTCCCCCAGACAAACCCCCTGGCGCGGTTTTTGGAAAGGGCTGCCTCCCCCCCAGGGGTGCCCAGCTGGTTCCTCAAACACATTGGGGGTTTTCCCCCAGGGAAAAATTGTAGGGGCCGCCTTACCAGATCTTTCCGTCCCAAACCCCGAGGTGTGGCCCATGCCAGGGCCCTTTCCGGGGAAAAAAGGCTAACCCCGAAAAACCCCCTTTTGCCGTTCGGACAGGAAGATTTTGGCCATCCGCCCACGTGCTTGAACATTGGGGGGTGAACCCCGGGTTGCCATCAGAAATTTCAGGGCCCCAAAAAAAAGCGGGGCATCTCGGGCCCACCCCGCATCCACGCCCCCCTTGCCCCCCCCTCAAAAGTCACCCAAACCCCCGGAAAAAAAAATTTCAATTTTCGAATTATTTTTGAATTTTTCAGTTTATTTAATATTGGGAAAACAAGGGGCCCGAAAATTCCCGCCACCCTAATAAACCCCATGTCAACCCCCCCTTTTTGTTACGGGCCAAACCCGTATACCCAGAAAACCCAAAATTTCAAATAACAATATACTAAGACCATATAATACCGCCACATATCACTGTCATAACAATACTGAACAATACCACCGTACTGTTAGTGAAAATAAATCAATAAAAAAACCGATATTACAGGGGTATTATAGGGTTAGATACAGGTGCACACAGTGCAGATACATTTAGTGACTCACAGGTGACGTCTCGTCTGACCAGTCGTTCACTTTCCCTTCTCTTCTCAATTCGGTCCAGACTAGATTACTTCTCCCGGCTTAAGAGGGGCCCCGAGGGAAGGGGGCGCTGGCACAGGGGGTTTAGAGGGGCTCCACACAGCTGGTGCCCGGGGGGCACTAAGGCAGGTGGGGGCTTCAGTGGGGCCCCGGGGAGGTTGCTGGGCAGGGTGGGCTGCAGATGGGCCCCACACAGCTGGGGCCCAGGCGGAGGCACTGGGGTAGGTGGGGGGTTTCAGTGGGGGGTGCTGGGGCAGGGTGAGCTTTTGAGGGGCCCCAGGGGCTTCAGAGGGGCCCCACACAGCTCGGGTCCAGGTGGAGGGTTTCAGTGGGGCCCCAGGGGTTTCAGTAGGCCCCAGGGGTTTCAGTGGGGCCCCAGGGGTTTCAGTAGACCCCAGGGGCTTCAGAGGGGCCCACACAGCTCGGGCCCAGGTGGAGGGTTCAGTGGCCCAGGGTTCAGTGGCCCCAGGGGTTTCAGTAGGCCCCAGGGCCTTCAGGGGGCCCCACACAGCTCGGCCAGGTGGAGTTTCAGTGGGGCCCAGGGTTTCAGTGGGCCCAGGTTTCAGTGGGGCCCAGGGGATTCAGTGGGGCCCAGGGGTTCAGTGGGGCCCAGGATTCAGTGGGGGCCCCGGGGTTTCATGTGGGCACCAGAGGTTTTGGTGGGGCCCCAGGGGTTTCAGTAGGCCCCAGGGGTTTCAGTGGGGCCCCAGGGGTTTCGGTGGAGCCCCAGGGGTTTCGGTGGAGCCCCAAAGGTTTCAGTGGTGGGTGCTGGGGCAGTCAGGGCTTGATAAACACAAAATGTGAGGGTGGCCCGCGCTCCGAGTCACAGGAGCGCTCAATACGTTCACAAATCAGCCGCAGCGTCTCCCTCATTTCAGACTCTTCTGCTCCGTCCTGTAAGGGGATCGCCCCTCCTCCTCTCTCACTGTCTGTGGGCGGGGCTTCAGTGACTGCTGCTGGCAGCAGAGAGAGAGGAGGGGTGATACCCTCACAGGACGGAGCAGAAGAGACTGAAATGAGGGAGACGCTGCTGCTGCTTTGTTAACGTATTGAGCGCTCCTGTCACTTGGAGCGCGGGCCCCCCTCCTCACACTCTGAGCCGCACGGGCCCCAGCGGACAATTAGCAGTGCCGCAGGGCCCGTGTTCTGGCTCAGGAAACTACGTTGTGAAACAAGAGGGCCTGCTTGCCGCGGGCCCCCTTGTTTCCCCGGGCCCTATACACCTGTAGTCCCTGTACCCCCTGTATGGCGGCCCTGGATGAACCCCCTGCAGAGTTTCGGGTCTCCGTCGAACTTGGACGGGAGCGACAGCCGGAGCTTCGGGCCTCCTAGGGCCAGAGGAACCGCTGAAGCAGGGACAACCACGGGAGATGGAGAAGGTTGCTGCTGCTGGGCGGTGACGAGTTGCTGTAACATGGTGGACAGCTGGTTCAATTGCTGCGCCTGTTGACCTAGTTGCTGTGACTGGCGGGCAACAATGGTCGTTAGATCCGCCAGACTGGGCAGTGGCACCTTGGCGGGATCCATGGCCGGATCTTACTGTAACGGTCCGCGGTGGTGGATCCGCTGGACCACCGCAAGTGATGGTGGAAGCGCACACCAGGGAGCGGAATCTAAGTAGGGCCCGGTATTCACCAGAGCCTGCTGCAAAGCAGGATGGACTTGCTGCGGCGGGAATCTACCAGGTCGCTTCCACTGGCGGAACTTGCTTGCGATGGCGGCCAAGGATAAGCGAGGTACAGATTCGTCAGACAGGCTTGTAGTCGGGGACAGGCAGGAAGGTCAGGGCAGGCGGCAGAGATTCGTGGTCAGGAACGTAGGCAAGAGGGTTTGGTAGACGGTAATCAAGACAAGGCTTCTGGAACGCTTTCTCAGTAGGCAATGAGCACTGAAGATCTGGCAAGGCTGTCAGGAAGAGGCAGGCTGAAATAGGGGTAGTGCCCGGCGATAGCCAATTACCGGTGCACTGGCCCTTTAAATCTAACACTGCCGGCGCGCGCGCCCTAGGGAGCGGGGCCGCACGCGCCGAGGGACAGAGACGGACGGGACAGGAGCGTGGCTGGGTAAGTGGACTTGGCACTGGCAGGGTAGCGAGCAGACCCTCGACCCGACGTGCGGGAGGGGGAGCCGCTCAGCGTCGGGGCACGGATGCGCCTGCGATCGTTGACAGACGTTAAATGAGTAAAAAAACGCAATGTTGGTGTTTGGATTTTTTCTTCTTCTACGGTGTTGAGCGTACGGGATAAATGATGTCATATTTTTATAGACCGGACTTTTTCGGACGCGGTGATACCAAATATGTGCAACTTTTTATTATTTTATTATTTTATTTGTAAAATGGCGAAAGAGGGGTGATTTGAACTTTCAATACTTTTTTTTTTTACACTTTAAAACTTTATTTATTAGTTTTACTTTAATATTGAGACCCCCTAGGGCGCTTCACCACTAGGGGGTGCGTTCATTAATACAGCCTAATGCATTGCATAGACAATGCATTAGGGTGTACCAAGATGGCGGTTTCCCCACTTCCTGCCTGGGGCTGGAAATGGGGAAATTCAAAACATGACAACAATGGAGGCCTTAACAAGGCTTCCCGCTGCCAAGTTTGGTGATTGGATCCCCACAGGTGCGCGGTACCGTTTTTCATTCATTTAGATGCCGCGGCCATATTTGCCGTGGCATCTAAGGGGTTAAACAGCATGGGGTGGTAACCGCCCGGTGTTAGCTGCAATTAGCCGCTAACACCCGGCGGCTGTGTGGCAGGATCGTGGAGCGATCCCCCTGAAAAGCCCCTTGGCGACCCTGTGATGTACTCATACGTCCAGGGTCGTTAAGGGGTTAAATGGCACCATTAAAAAAACTTGTCCTGGAAAAATAAGCCTTCCTAAAGATGTGGCAATACAAAAATAAAAAAGTTATGTCTCTTGGAAGGTAGGGGTTTAAAAAACTAAACCGACGTTAACAAAGCAGGAAAGGGTTAAAATAAGTGACCCCCACAATGAAACCAAAATTGTGAACAATGGCCTCAGTTTTTTTAGATTAATTATTTGATGAATGAATACTGTAATACCTGAAAGGCAAGTTGGCTGCCAAATGATCACGTTGCTGAAAGCAAATATTAAACTTGTTTATTAAAGACTTTTTTGCCTGAAGATATTAATTAAAAAGATTTGTGTGTCACTTGGGTTTTAACTTGGTATAGAAACATAGAGGATGCATTATATAGGAAGACAAATGTATCTAAAATACGAGGTAAATTATATACTGTATACATATTATTTTACTACTATTGTAAATGGCTGAATGGTGCTATGGTGCTTTGGGGTATTCTTTCCTTTTCTCTAAGGTAGCCCCTTCACCCTTTAAAGGGGTTGTCTCACTACAAAGATTAGCTTTCAACATGTATAGAAAGTTAAATCAAGACTTTTTCCAAACACATTCCTCTTTTGATTTTTCCCTGTTCAGGAGGCAAAAGAGATTTTGTCTGCTCTGAGTGCATGCAGGTTTCTCTGGTCCCCATACTGCTCCCCTCTTCTCTCTCTCTCCGTCTTATTTGAGAGCAGGGAATTATATCACCACAGGTCAGCACACAGGATGCTGGCCGCTTGAAAACAGTGTGTTATATCTAACAAACAAAGGAGAGTAACTACTTTTGAGTGTTAACTTTGAGCTCTAAAGCTCTCTGCACTATAGATAACATCTCATGCGCTCAAGTCAGTGCTATTAGAAGAGCTTAAATACAGAGCTGATATGCTAATCACTTTCATAGAACCACCCACAGCATAACCAGGAAGAGACAGGAAGCATGCATCTAAAGTGGCTTTTGGCTCTGTGAAATTGCATGGTGAGACAACACCTTTAATTGTAACTATTACCTTGTACTACTTGTCATAATTTACTACAAAAATCATATAAGGAACATTTAATTATTAGAATTATAATATAAACAGCAGCCATCATTATATTTTATTTATTATTATATAGATTGAGAAGATTGTTTGATTAACCCTTTGTGAGCTATCTGAATTTTACTTTTCTCTGTTACTCCATTAACATATTGATGGGGCCACTGACATGCTGATGGGGTAACAGAGAAAGGTAGAAGCCTGACAAAGGCTTCTTTGTCTTCCATGTGTATTATTATTCTGTATATGTAAGCAAAGTCTTATAGGATGCCTGTCAGTAATACGTTAACAGGTGCTAAGGTATTTCAATACAGTCTTGCATTGTATTAAATCAGTGATCAGAAGGTCATATTGCCAAGCCCCATAATGGGTCTAAAAAAAGGAATATATAAGTTTTGATTAAAAATGTTTTTAATTGATTTTAGGGTATGTTCACATGGTTTATTTTCTGCGTAATTGCGGGCATATTTCATCGCGTTTTGCACTTAATACGTGGCGAAATGCACCCTGCAGTTACAGTAATCCATAGAGAACTATGGATTACGCCTCGTTCTCCTGCACGTACAATACGATCGTATTGTACGCGCAGGGAGATAATTAGTGAAGTCAAGTAATGAATGTCTATGGGGCTGGCAGCTGCCTCCTCCCCCACCCCCACGTGCTTTGAGAGTATGCGCTGTTCAGCGCGACTCCCAAATCACCCGGCGTATTGCGGCGTGTACGCCGTGTGAACATACCCTTAAAGTAAATAAAAAAACAAAACAACTGAGCAGTGCATTTCTGTAAAAAATGGCTTATTAATCAAGAATATAAAAAAAGCCCTTCATTTTTTGTACTGGTGTATTAATAATGATGCCTAGTATAAATTAAAACGTTATTTACAGTGTACGTGTACCCTTAGCCTGTTAACGGCTTATTCAAACGGGAAAATGCGAGCCGGATTGCGTTTCGCAATTCCAGTTAAATGAATAAGGGCCGGGCGGGGCCGGGGCCGCTAACCTGCCATAGACTCCATATCCACGGCGCGAAATTGGGGCTGTAGGAATAATTTGCATGTCAGTTTCTCCCCGCCGGCGGATTCGCCGAGGCGAAAGAGCGGCGAATCCCACTTTCTTATGGAACGGTGGATTACCGTAATTACTGCGACGGATTGGCGCCGTACTGCAGCGCAAATCCGGCGCGCAGTACGGCGCCAATCCGCGCGAATAGCCGTGTGAAAGGCCTTTAAAATTATGACATTGAAGAATATAGTTCGTACTGCAAAATATAAGTCCTCATAAAACTATAGCGATGGAAAAATAAGTTCTCGTTTTCTGAAAATGTAAGTGTTCTTCTTTGAAAGTGTTTTTATTTCACAAAAGTAGTAAAATAGAAATAAAACTCTACTTATCTGATAATTGGTGTATATGTAGTGACCTGCTTAATAAACCTAAAATTGTATTTATACTCCGCAATAAACAATGTAAAAATAAACCAAACAATGTCGTAATTGGTGTTGCTCCCACCGAAAAAATAAATAAGTTAATTCATGAATTATATTTGCTTGTACCTCTAAACAAGTATGATCTGTAAGGCCATGTTCACACGGCTTAAAATCGGCCGTATTTCGGTCCGTAATTACGTGCCAGAGTGCGCAAATTACGGGCTGAAAACGTCCAAGTCATTACGGTAATCCACAGTTCTCATAGAGAACTATGGATTACGTCTCCTCTCCCTGCTCGGCGCATACGCCGAGGGGGGGAGATAAGTGACATGTGATTTACCAGCGGCGTATACGGAAGTGGTATGCCCCCACTCCCGCCCCCGGCCACACTGCGTAATTGCGGGGCGTAATTACGTCCCGCAGTTAAGCCGTGTGAACATAGCCTAAGGGTATGTTCGCATGGCTTATTTTGGGGCGCAAAATTACGGTAATTGCGGTAATGCATAGCTCTCATAGAGAACTATGGATTACGCCTCCTCTCCCCGCTTGTACAATACGATCGTATTGTACGCGTGGGGAGATAAGTGACATGTCAATTATTTGCCGTGGATACGCGCCGCGAGTAATGCATATCAATGGGGGCCCCCCGCGCCGAGGGAGTACGCACGTATTGGCGCGAGCTCCCGAAACACACGATGTATTGCAGCACGTACTATACACGCCGCAGTACATCGTGTGAACATACCCTAAAATGTACCACTGAAAAACATACCTGAGCCATAGATCCAAAAGACTTGTCTGGTAAAAAGCAAATCGTGTTTCACTAGAGGAATCTGATATCATGTATGTAAAGCAAGGTAGAGGAAATGAGTTGCTTTGCTGCATAAGGGTAGATTCACTCTTTCCATTTTTGTTGCACTTTTCAACTGCATCAAAAACACAAGCAAATAACTCAGATTTTACTTGCGTTGTAAATGTAGTTAATAGTTAATAACAAAGCAACTTACATTTAAAAAAACAGATGTGTTTTAATTTACGTACATACGTTTTCTACAAGTGTTTTTGATGCAGTTGAGAAACACATGCATTCATGCAATATGTGAACCCAGCTTAAGGTGTAGCCAATGCAGCATTGTACAATCCACTATGAATCCTTCAATTTGCTAGAGGCTGCTTGAGGATAATGTGAGGCCATATGTTATAAGATTGAAACTCAATTAAAAGTGAACACTGAAACATGAAAATGTCCCTAAACATACTATACTATACCATAATAGTAAATGCACCAAAGAATAGTTAAATAAAGAAAATTATTTGTAGTATGGCCCGGTCAAAGCTTGTATCAACATTTCATTGAGATGTGATGGGCAGAATTGAAGTGGGCTGTGCATCATACCTTACAACTAAAAAATGTAATGTAATCCCTGGGAGAAATCCAAGGTGATACTTTAGATTTCTGCCAAGAATATTTACTTTACAGAGGCAGCTAGCTCCATTTCAATGAGGCGAAGCTGCTTCATTCCTTTTTGAAGTGGATTTCAAGCAAGATCTTCTCAAAAGAATAGATAAGTCCATTCTTTTTCTTTCACCAGAGATTTGAAATTCTCAAAAAAAGGTGTGAATTACAACGAGAACTGCCCATTCACATGAATGGGAGTCAGATTTGAATATAAAATCCGACATGGAATCCATCAAATTTCTTATTAAAATCCATTGTATGAACTTACCCTTACTTTTTCCAAAAAAAGGAAATGTCTTATCTGTGAAATTTTTATTCAATACATTATTGAAAAGTCAATTTGTCAATTTACCTTTAGGGTATGTTCACATGGCGTAATTGCGGGGCATATTTCGGCACATAATTTCGCTGTAATATGCCCGAAATGCGCCCGGCAATGAGGCGCATTGAAAGCTATGAATAGCCAACGTTTTCCCTAGTGTATAATACGCGGCGGGGAAAACAAGTGACATGTCACTTCTTAACGGGGAGAGTGAAAGTCAATGGGAGCTATCAGTCAGTGTTTTAGAAGTACGTGCTGGCCAGTGCATACTTCTGAAACACCCGGCGTATTGCGGCGCGCACAGAAAGCGCCGCAATACGCCTTGTGAACATACCCTTATACTGTTTCTATTGAGATCAAATACTGATATGTCCATGTGTAAACAAATAAAAATACTTTATTTTGAGTGTCCTTGCTTATTCATATGATTGTATACTAACAACTATCTGGGCAGACATGGTGTTTATCATCTCTATTATAAGGCCAAGATTCAAGTTCATTACATTTTCTAAAGGTTATTAGGGCAAGAAACTGTCAGAAGCTGATGATGAAGATACCTTTATAAAAACAGATTAGTTGTGGGAAACAGCTTTAATTGTGGGAAAATAAAATAAAAAGAATGTTCAGTGACGAGTGCAATGTCAGCTAAAATAATCACAGGCAGAATATAACCTCACATATTCATATGGGAAAGACAAAATATACTACAACATACAAATCAATCTGAAAGAACAGCAGGGCATATTTACAAGGGAAGGAAATACTGCAGAGTTTTTGCAGTGTAACTTATACAGCATTTCTACAAGAAAGGCTATGTTCACACGGCATAGAACAGGTACTGGAGACAACAGTGGAAATTCATGGGAAATACATGCAAATTACAACTGTATTTTATGCCCTTTTTTCTTTGTAGTCTTTGATGCATTTTTTGACACATTTAGGCTATGTCTACACTGCAGTGGACAAAAAATGACCTGAAAACGAATTACTAAAAACGTTCATGAAACTGAGTTTTCTGTCCACTGCCTGTCAAAAGCAGCTGAAAAAAAGGCCGTTTTTTGGCGCGTTTTTCGAAGCGTTTTTTTGGAGCGTCTTTGCTCTGCTTTTTAATGTATGCACAAATTAAGAATTGCAGAGTTGTTTTAGCCAGCTCCCGCCAAGGTCGTGGGCACACGGAGGTCCGTAACTTTTTTTCTCTTGTTTATCTTTGGCTCACACTTGCTGCCCTTGCTGTTTCTATGCGTGCTGCTTTGCTTTTTAAGTATTTTTTCACCAATAAAGGCTTCTTGATTTTATCATATTACATCGAGTGGTGCTGGAAAATCCTCTTTACTCCGCATGCACAAATTAAGCCATTGGATGTAAACTACACCCTACAGGTGGAGTTAGCATGTTAAGTAGTCACTTCCTTTAGATCACTGTAGCCATTTTGAGCACATTGTCCTTTGTGTGCTGCTACGTGCAACTACTTAATTAAATTTTGCACCAGATCCTTTCCATACAGCAAGATAACTTTATTAGCTTCAAAATATGTAAAGAAAAGTATTTTAGATGCAAAATCCAAAAAAACGCATTATTTCTCCAAATTCCGTAAAAAACACCTATTTTTAGTGTCAGAATCAAGATCACTTTATTAGCGCCAACATTTTTTAAGATATTGATCTTAGCACCGAAATCCGTAAAAAAAAAGGATTCTGGCGCCGAAATCCATAAAAAAAAGTATTTTTAGCGCCAGAAGCGAGATAACTTTATTAGCGACAAAATATGTTCAGTAAAGGATTTTAGTGTCAAAATCCGTAAAAAAACACATTTTTGCCGTCAGAAGCGAGATAACTTTATTAGCGCCAAAATATGTTAAGAAAAGGATTTTAGTGGCAAAATCCGTAAAAAAAATGGATTCTGGCTCCAAAATTTGTAAAAAACTTATTTTTAGCATCAGACGTGAGATAACTTTATTAGCGCCAAAATATGTTAAGAAAAGGATTTTAGCACCAAAATCCCTAAATAAACGGATTCTGATGCCAAAATCCATTAAAGAAAATATATTTTTGGCGTCAGAAGCGAGATAACTTTATTAGCGCCAAAATATGTTAAGCAAAGGATTTTAGCACCAAAATCCGCCAAAAAACGGATTCTGGCGCCAAAATCCATAAAAAACGTATTTTTAGCAAAATATGAATTGCGCAAAAATCGTTAGCGACCAAAGCATGATAATTTTAGTACAAAAGGTACAAAAAAGGACACAGCAGACACTTGTATGTAGATTTGGTAAGATATAACCTTTGTTAACACCCACTATAGGTGGACTCGGGTCTGGAGGGTCTGCATTGAAAAATCGCGCCAAAAGACGTCTGCCGCTTTCCATAGACTCCTGTAGTAAATTTTCTGCCCTGCTCTGGCGTTGCAAAATACGACCAGTAAAAAAAAACGAGCAGAAAAAGAAGCTCAGTGTAGAAGCAGGAGTTTACATTAAGTCTATGGGAGATGATTAAGTCGTTTTTTCAGGTTTTAGAAAAGAAAAACGCTTTAAAAAAGCTGACGTTTTTCTGTGCAGTGTAGACATAGCCTTATGCATCAGAAAACGCAGAAAACAAAATACATATGTATATTTTGTACATATTTCAATTCATTCTAAAGGGAAAATTACAAGTATAAGAATTTTGTACACCAAGAAGTGGCATCACTTGTTATCAAGGGGAATTTAAAAAATGACACATAGCTATACATACCATGCCACCTATTTTCATTGAGAACAATTTGACAATTATTAGGGGTGTTTGTAATATGCATTGCAGTGCAGAATACACACATATTACTTGACTAAATATGCATAAAAACATTGTGGACATAAACCTAAATCGGCAATGAAACCAGCATGATTTGTCATTGATTTGCTGCTGCAGATATTTAATGTGGTTACGTCAATTTAAGTTTAACCCCTTAAAGGTCTAAACCTGTTTTGGACTTAAAGGGGTAGTCCCATTTCGGGAAATCCTCTTCTCTGGCCGCTCGCAGCTCGCTGTGCACCAGCCCTGAATGTGAATGATGAGGACAGCGCAACACAAAATCTGTGTTGCAAATTTTCTTGAAAATATTACAATTTGTTACAAAATTTAAGAGCCCCCTAATGTCCTAAAAAAATAAAACACTGTTTAAAAAATTATGCTTACATAAAGTAAACTTATGTTAGATGTTAATTATTTACTATTTTGTTTGGTGTGACTGTCTTACACGCAGACATTTTTAACTTTGAAAATGGCTAATTTTTCAAAATCTTCACAACATTTTAATATTTTTAATATATCCAGGTGCACACATTTGGAATAGCATACTCAGAACTCTCACAGAAGTGAATGAGGGGGATGGCGCTAGCGCTGCACTCCTCATTCACATGCAGGGCCAGATCGCAGAGAGCTGCAATCAGCCAGAGTAGAGAATTTCCCAAAGTGGGACTAACCTTTTAAGGAACAAGCCATTTTTAAAAAATCTGACATGTTTTTAATGGTTTTACCAATTCATGTGACTTTGAGACTGTTTTATCGTGACACATTGTACTTTAAGTTAGCAATTAATTTTGGTCAGTACAATCCTTGTTTATTTGTGAAAAATATTAAACTGTTCTGAAATTTTGGAAAAATTTGCCATTTTCAAAGTAAAAAAATGTCTGCGTGTAAGACAGTCAT
Organism: Phyllomedusa bahiana; assembly: GCA_025379985.1. Classification (NCBI taxonomy): domain Eukaryota; kingdom Metazoa; phylum Chordata; class Amphibia; order Anura; family Hylidae; genus Phyllomedusa; species Phyllomedusa bahiana. The sequence continues at coordinate 164,776 of JAODAL010003247.1, forward strand.
ATCAAACAAAATAGTAAATAATTAATATCTAACATAAGTTTTTTAATGTTGGCATAACTTTTTAAACAGTCTTTTGTTTTTTTAGGACATTAGGGGGCTCTTAAATTTTGTAGCAAATTTTAATATTTTCAAGAAAATTTGCAACACAGTTTTATTTAAGGAACAGTCCAATTCTGATGTGGCTTTGATGGGCCTGCATTTTAGACACCCCCATAAATTACTCCATCTAAGAAACTGCACCCCTCAAGGTGCAACACTTAAAAAGTTTGTTAACCCTTTAGGTGTTTCACAGAAATTAAAGCAAAGAAAAGGTGAAATTTCAAAATTTCACTTTTTTTGCAGTTTTTAAATTTGTATGCATTATTTACTGGAACAAAGTAGATGATAACAGGAAAATGCAACTCAATATTGATTCCCCTGATTCTGCCATTTTTAGAGATATCCCATATGTAGCCCTAGTGCGTTAATTGATTCAACCACAAGCTTCAGAATAGGAGGAGCACCATTTTCACTTTGGTGGACAGCGGGGCATCACCGTTTATTGCGCGTTTGTTGCACAAAAACGGTAGCCAGATTTCGGTATCCCGGCGACCTAGTACATTAGGGTGTGGGAGACCGACATAGTTTCCATGGAAAAAAGAACATGTTCTATATTCCGCCAGATGTTTTTTGTTTTGGTTTCCCTCAGTAAAAAATCCATGCTGTGTAGACTACAGCACGGATTATCTATTGAGGGCTACACAGCACTGGCTACAGTCGGTTTTTCAGCAGATTCAATATACTGAATGACCAAAAAAAAGACCAAAATCCTGTGCTGTGTAGAGCTACCCTTAAAGCACTTTTCAGACGAGGTTTTTACGCTGATAATTCAGCATCCAAATCAGCCATGTAAACATCCATAGTGCTCATTGGATCACTGAATTCAATCTTAAACACCTGTAATACATAGTTTGCCTGGTGTTCAAAGGAAACCTACTTAAGAAGGAAGCTCCACATTTGCACAGATGGGTTTGTGCGGATAAAGACATAATGAAGAAGATTTCTGCCAGACAAATTTGTCATATTAGGAGAGCAGCTGCCCAAAAACCATTACAAAGCAGCAACACAGGTATTTGAAGCTGCTGGTGTCTCTGGAGTCCCACCAACCTCAAGGTGTAGGCACGTCCAGGGGTTTGCAGTTGTCCATAAACCTACTATTCGGCCACCTCTTACCAGTGCTTCAGGCAGAAACGGTTGTAGTTGGCACACACATACATGAAGATTCCATATGAAACAGTCTTGTTTACTGATGAGTGCCATGAAACCTTGGATGGTCCAGATGGATGGAGAGGTGGATGGTTGGTCTCAACAAGGCTGCAATGTCAGCGAGGAGGTGGCAGAGTCATTTATTGGTCCGGAAGCATGGATAGAGAGCTGGTAGGCGCCTTTAGAATGTGAAAATTACCTCTGTAAAGTATATGAAGTTTCTGACTATCCACATTCTTTCATGGTGCAAAAAGAAGAACCGTAATTTCTGTAGCAGAAGGCTCTTCATACATGACAATACACCATGTCATGCTGCAAAGAATACCGCTAACCAGTGCTTTCAGGCAGAAACGGTTGTAGTGGGCACACACATACATGAAGATTCAATATGAAACAGTCTTGTTTACTGATGAGTGCCGTGAACATTGGATGGTCCAGATGGATGGAGATGTGGATGGTTGCAAAGTATATAGAGTTTCTGACTGACCACTTCCTTCCAAAAAGAAGAACCATGCCTTCCGTAACAAAATCATCTTCATACATGACAATGCACCATCTCATGCTGCAAAAAATACCTTTGGTTAATTGGCTGCTATGGGCATAAAAGGAGAGAAGCTTATGGTGTGGCCACCGTCCTCCCCAGACCTCCACCCAATTGAGAACCTTTGGAGTATCTGCAAGTAAAAAATCTTTTAGGGTGGAAGGCAGTTCCCTTTAAAACAGCAGCTCTAGAGGGCCATTCAGACACCCAGCAAAGAAAGTTAATCAGAAACTCAAAAAACTCACAAGTTCAATGGGTGCAAGAATTGTGAGGCTGATATCAAAGAAGGGGTCCCATGTTATCATGTATTTTGTCCTGTTACAATTTGTTGCTTGAAATAGCTTTTCATTTTAGTAAATATGATCTCTTAATGCTGCAAATTCCAGAAATGATCTTTTTCAGTTCTTCACAGCCGATAAAATGTTTTGTATGTTGTACATAATAATTTTGAACAGTGCATTTTGAGTCTTTTCATTTTGAAACAAAAACCATTTTCAGTGAGGGGGATTGTCAATAAAAACTTGATTTCGACTCTAATGGTTGATGATTTAACTTTATTCTGACTTTCATTTGCAGTGACTAATTGGGCCAATCCGAGAACAATATTATTTACATAATAATTTGGAACACAATGTATATCTCTGTATTCCAGATGCATTCCCAATATTCACCTCTAAAATGCTGCCACACTTATACATCCCAGCAGGATCTCCCTGCTTTAACTTCTACAGCTGTTGCCACTCAGGTGGTCGTATGCCCTAGGCCCTGTGAGACTAACCTAGGAGTACCCCCGATGGTCAGCTTACAGTCTCTCTGTGTTCTTCTTACTGGTGTTCTCTCTCTTAACCCCTTACCGACATTTGACATACCCATACGTCAAGGTCGGGTAGGGGTTCCCACAAATTGACGTATGAGTATATCATGGCGATCTTGCGCGCTCACAAGTGGAGTGGCATCGAACCAGCGGTATAATATCGCTGGCATTATGCCGCTTCCCCCACGGCCGGAGTGAGCTCCGGCCGCGGGGGATTAACCCCTCAATGTCGCGACATCGTGGTCGCGCCATCGCAGCTGCGGGCAGCAGGAGTGAGCTCCTGCTGCCCGCGATCCCGGAGCAGTAACGGCGCTCAGGCAGGTTTTGTTCACACAGATAAATGGCACATGATTTAACATGCCATGGGAGTTGCGAGCATGCCTTGTTCAAATGTTGGATGAATTGCACATGATCTGGCATGTTATGGGGGCAACAAGCAGGCTTTGTTCACATGTTGGATGAAGAGCACATGTATTGGCATGCCATTGGGGTTACAAGCAGGCCTTGTTCACATGTTGGATGAAGAGCACATAATCTGGCATGCCATGGAGGGATCGGGCAGGTCTTGTCCATACAGATAAATGGCACATGATCTGACATGCCATAGGGGTTGCGAGCAGGCCTTGTTCACATGTTGGATGAATAGCACATGATCTGGCATACCATGGGGGTTACAAGCAGGCCTTGTTCACATGTTGGATGAAGAGCACATAATCTGGCATGCCATGGAGGGATCGGGCAGGTCTTGTCTATACAGATAAATGGCACATGATCTGACATGCCATAGGGGTTGCGAGCAGGCCTTGTTCACATGTTGGATGAATAGCACATGATCTGGCATACCATGGGGGTTACAAGCAGGCCTTGCTCACAGGTTGGATAAATGGCACACGATTTGGCATGCCATGGGGGAGATGAGCAGGTCTTATTCACATGTTGGATTAATAAAACATTATCTGACATGCCATAGGTGGGACCGGCAGGCCTTGTTCACATGGATGAATGGCACATGATCTGACATGCCATGGAGAGGTGGGACGAATAGGCTTAGTGAACGTGTTGGATGAATAGAATATGATCTGGCATGGGGGGTGAGGAAGCGGGCAGGCTTTGTTCACACAGATAAATGTCACATGATTCAACATGCCATGGGGAGGATGAGCAGGCCTTGTTCACATATTAGCACATGAACTAACATGCCATGAGGGGGACGGGCAGGCTTTGTTTTAAACAGATGAATGGCACATGATCTGACATGCCATAGGGGGACGTTTCGGCCTTGATAACGTGTTGGATGAATGGCACATGATCTGACATGCCAGTGGAAGAGGGGAAATCTTGTTGTGTTATTATTGTGCTATTACAATTAGCAGATCCAAGTGACTATTGAAAATAAAGTAAATTACAACTATGAATATGTTTGCAGCTTAGATTGATTTAATAATACAAAAGTAAAACCTAAAAAACTCCTATAATTAATAAATTGTTTCAGTAGTGGCTAAAACTGAGCCTCATTCAACACGAATCTTGACACTGGAAGACCTCAAGCTTGCCCATTATAAAAAGCACAAGCAATAACTTTAGTGTTTACTTACTTGTGCTTTCTTTCTTTCTTGCAACAGGAAACAAAATTGTAGTTCCTGCCTGCAACACCTGATAGAGGCATTTAATTAGATTTCGGTGATTTGCTCATGGGAAGCAGCCATGTCATCTAAATCTAAAATACTAAGGGCCTCATGTATGAAAACTGTCTCGGTCTAAGACTTTCTTTGTTGTCCATAGCAACCAATCAGAACTTCCCTTTTATATAGTGCTCTGGAAAAATAAAAGGGGAGCTCTGATTGGTTGCTATTGGCAACAAAGAAAGTCTTAGGGCTTGTCCCCATGGTAAGGGTTTTTGGACGGTTTTACAGACGATTTTCGGTTTTGAAAACCGTCTGTAAACCGTCTGTCAAACTTTAGTACGGACCTTTATGGAAAATCTGTGCAGCAGTCCTCACGGTACACATTTTCCGCCGGACGGGTTTTTTAGACCGCCGGCGGTCCGATAAACATAGACCATGTTCATTCTTCTGCCTGGTTTTCGGGTGGAATATAAACATTTCTATGCGAAGGGGGAGGGCTTTTCTCCACAAACAGCGGAGAAAAGCCGCACCTCTGTGGGTGTGTGCACGGCCACAAAACAGAGCAAATACCGGTTGGATAAGTCGACCGGTATTTGATCTCTAACGTGGGTATGGGCCCTTAGACCTGGATAGTTTTCATACATGTCCCCCTAAGACGTAGGAACATTTTAAAACAGGATTCAATTGAAGAGAAAATTCACTGAACTTTTCCATCTCCACAGATGTTAACATGTACAAATTTTAAACCTGAACATTTTGTAGGCCTCATAAATATATTTAATAATTGTCAGTTACATTTAGCTTGAAATGCATAATAATACCTCCTAGAAATTAAAAGTTAGTTCAGTGCATTAAACAAGCAAACAGATCCGTTGCTGTAATGATGTTTGTATTTTTCCTTACAAATACTGTCATTAAAGGGGTTGTCTCGCTACAATGATTGGGTTTTAATTAAAAGATCTTTAAAAAACAAACAGCTTTGCAATATATATTCATTACAAATGTCCTACTGATATTGAGTTATCCCTGGTAGTAGGAGTGCATCAGCTTCTCAAATCACTATAGCAGCCAACCTGTTGATTTTTATCTCACTGGCTGTCAGTGCTGGTGACTCATCAACTTCTGAATACCGGTCTGAGCACAGCGCCCCTCCCGCACAGTATGCTTCTGTAGGGAAGGGAGGCGTGGGGCTCTGGCTTCTGTGTCTGTGTGGATTAACCCTGTGTGTCCCTGCTCCCTCCTGCTCTCTACACAGATTGAGGAGAGCAGAGGTGAGGCTGATCTGTGGACAGTAGATGTGATAGCAGTGAAGTGTGTTACTATAATCACCATGTGTCTGTGGAGCTTTGCCTATATTAATAGAACAGATCAGGGGGCATGTGAACGGTTCATATCCCTCCCTGCTCTGCTGTATAAGTGACTCATCCTGATTATAGTAACACACTTCACAGCTGCCCTGTGTCTGTTCTGATAGGGTTTGTTTGTTGTTGCTTGAGATGTCCTGGAGATTTATATGCTAAGCAGGGGGTATAGGAATCTTTACATCCCCCCTGCTCTGCTATTAGCATACACAGCTTCACAGACCTCTGGCTCCACACTCATAGATCAGCCCTCTCCTGTCTCCTGACTCAGTGGACAGGAGCAGCACATCGCACCTGATCCAGCAGTGAGCAGCAGATCTAGGCAGGCACACACAGGGTTAACCCTGGCAGCAAACCCCATCGCCCTCCCCCTGTTGTATAGAACTTACTGCAGTCAGAGGAGGAGAGCTGTCTGTGTGCTGAGGGGAAGGGGCAAGGGGGAGGAGAAGAGGCAGACAAGAAGCACGCCCCTGAATTCAAAAATCCTTTGCTGCCAGACACGTTGAAGTAGGCTGAAAGCCTGTAGTGAGACAACCCCTTTAAGTTTATTCAGGTATCCCTGTAAAATCTATCCATTAGCGGAGGAAGACAGCTCCCTGATGATCTATGCATTTGTAAAAGCAATGCAGTTAAAAACACATTGTGGACATAAACCTAAATCGGCAATGAAACCAGCATGATTTGTCATTGATTTGCTGCTGCAGATATTTAATGTGGTTACGTCAATTTAAGTTTAACCCCTTAAAGGTCTAAACCTGTTTTGGACTTAAAGGAGTAGTCCCATTTCGGGAAATCCTCTTCTCTGGCCGCTCGCCGCTCGCTTTGAACCAGCCCTGAATGTGAATGATGAGGACAGCGCAACACAAAATCTGTGTTGCAAATTTTCTTGAAAATATTACAATTTGCTACAAAATTTAAGAGCCCCTTAATGTCCTAAAAAATAAAACATTGTTTAAAATAATTATGCCAACATAAAGTAAACATATGGTAGATGTTAATTATTTACTATTTTGTTTGGTGTGACTGTCTTACACGCAGACATTTTTAACTTTGAAAATGGAAAATTTTTCCAAATCTTCACAACATTTTAATATTTTTAATATATCCAGGTGCACACACTTGGAATAGCATACTCAGAACTCTCACAGAAGTGAATGAGGGGGATGGCGCTAGCGCTGCACTCCTCATTCACATGCAGGGCCAGATCGCAGAGAGCTGCAATCAGCCAGAGTAGAGAATTTCCCAAAGTGGGACTAACCTTTTAAGGAACAAGCCATTTTTAAAAAATCTGACATGTGTCACTTTATCCGGGAATAACTTTTTACTGGTTTTACCTATTCATGTGACTTTGAGATTGTTTTATCGTGACACATTGTACTTTAAGTTAGCAATTAATTTTGGTCAGTACAATCCTTGTTTATTTGTGAAAAATATTAAATTGTTCTGAAAATTTGGAAAAATTTGCCATTTTCAAAGTAAAAAAATGTCTGCGTGTAAGACAGTCATATCAAACAAAATAGTAAATAATATCTAACATAAGTTTTTTAATGTTGGCATAACTTTTTAAACAGTCTTTTGTTTTTTTAGGACATTAGGGGGCTCTTAAATTTTGTAGCAAATTTGAATATTTTCAAGAAAATTTGCAACACAGCTTTTTTAAGGACCAGTCCAATTCTGACATGCCTTTGAGGGGCTTTTATGTTAGACAACCCCATAAATAACTCCATGTAAGCAACTGCACCCCTCAAGGTGCAACACTTAAAAAGTTTGTTAACCCTTTAGGTGTTTCACAGAAATTAAAGCAAAGAAAAGGTGAAAATTTCAAAATTTCACTTTTTTGGCAGATTTTAAATTTCAGCCATTATTTACTGGAACAAGGTAGATGATAAAAGGAAAATGCAACTCATTATTGATTCCCCTGATTCTGCCGTTTTTAGAGATATCCCATATGAGGCCCTAGTGCGTTAATTGACTCAACCACAAGCTTCAGAATAGGAGGAGCACCATTTTCACTTTGGTGGACCGCGGGGTATCACCGTCTATTGCGCGTTTGTTGCACAAAAACGGTAGCCAGATTTCGGTATCCCGGCGACCTAGTACATTAGGGCGTGGGAGACCGACATAGTTTTCATGGAAAAAAGAACATGCTCTATATTCCGCCAGATGTTTTTTGTTTTGGTTTCCCTCAGTAAAAAATCCATGCTGTGTAGACTACAGAACGGATTTTCTATTGAGGGCTACACAGCACAGGCTACAGTCATTTTTTTAGCGGATTCAGAATACTGAATGACCAAAAAAAAGACCAAAATCCTGTGCTGTGTAGAGCTACCCTTAAAGCACTTTTCAGACGAGGTTTTTAAGCTGATAATTCAGCATCCAAATCAGCCATGTAAACATCCATAGTGCTCATTGGATCACTGAATTCAATCTTAAACACCTGTAATACATAGTTTGCCTGGTGTTCAACGGAAACCTACTTAAGAAGGAAGCTCCACATTTGCACAGATGGGTTTGTGCAGATAAAGACATAATGAAGAAGATTTCTGCCAGACATTAGCGGAGAAAGACAGCTCCATAATGATCTATGCATTTGTAAAAGCAATGCAGTTAAAAACACATAGAAGGAAAAACTGAAATGAAAAACAATTCCCTCGAAACAGCTGCAAATATTTCTGAACTTATAACATAGAGAAAAAATGTTTACATCATATTTGGTAAGTTCCCAAGACTCTTAAGTCCCTGTAGTGGTGACTGCAAACGACCAGAATTAATAATTTTAAGGCCTCATTAAATAAGTATTCCCACCTCCTAACTTCCAGGTTAGGATATAGAAACAAACCAACTGGGCAGAACCGAGTGGTGGCTGGGTTTACGTGACTATCTCCATTCAATTCTGTGGAAGTTTCCAGTACAGCTGAGCACACTTGCTCGTCTGTATTCACAACTACAAGTACGGTCACCGCTCAGTTCTCTGTGGCCGGCTTGTTTCTATTCCCTAACCTAAGGATATTCCTTTAACAGTGTTTTTGTAACATTTTAAACATAAAAATGCTGCAGTTTGAAACCTTTTTATAATGTCTTTTTTATTGTGACATTTGTTTTATATTCTTTTGAGGAGCCTGTATAACAAATTGTTGGAAAAACACAGTATACCTTCAATATGTGTTTATAAATGCCACTAAAACATGAAAAAAACAAAATTCCCTGTAGAACTCAGTTCTCATTTGTGCTGGGGGTTCTGTTGCAGACTCCATCATATTCATTTCAGTTTAATGGCTATAACTTTTTTTTTATGTTTGCAGTTTTTTTTTTTTCTTTATACACAATTCAGGACATAAGAGTTAAATCTACTGACACAGCACCCAAGTGCTATTTTAGATTAGTAAGAAGTAGGAGGCTTGTGTAGTACCCATGAGACTTAATAACGGAAGATTCCTCTATGTCTGAGAGTCTTCCGGGTGTTTGAGGAGAATTGACAAGCATGAAATATACAGTGAGTGGTTTTTAAACAGTTAAAACTGGTTTAAATCAGCATATATCAAAAAAGTTAAAGCACTGACATGACTTTTTAATGACAAATGACTCACTCTGATTTGTCTGCTTGTTGTCCCTCTCTGGTTAGTTGGCTCTTGGTACTTAATGAATGGTAGGTTCCTCCGAAAAAGAGGGGCCAAGGCTCCACATAGGTCAACAAAATGTTGTTTCCTCAAGTGTCTAGCTTCAACTCTATTTGTCACATTTCATAATAAAATTTTGATCCTGTTCGTTACTGTAAAGGCAGACTGCAGACTTATGGGGCCCCATACATTTTTAAACATTTTATCTGCTACCCAATATCTTTTCCCCCAAAATGCGTTAACGGGAAAAAAAACATGCATTAAGTCATAAACATCCAAAATAAACTATTTCCTGTAAAACATAACCTTTAATAGATATGTCTATAAAATCTCAGTCTAAATATACCTCCAAGTATAAAGGGGGACATCCCCCACCAAGTTGCAGGGTGTCCTGACAAGTCTATCTGCCCCTCACAGACTTACACCTAGGCTCACCCTTAGCAGAGACTCTGCCCCTAAAAGGGCAACCCCGCAATTTTTCCTATTCACCATTTTAGTCCTAATTGAAATACATCAAATCTAATATAAAACCGGGAAAAGAAAACCAAAAAAACTTACATAAGTAAGCCAATAAGAATGTCAGATAGAACTGTCAAGTTGATTATTTAATGGAAAACACTATAATCTGTTCTATTACTATATCTTTATCAAAAGAGTAAATAACCCCCACACGTAGATAAATGCTTATAAATTGAATATTTTTTCCACAAAAAAAATTTTCAAATTTGGGTTACAGAGAGTATGTTCCAAACAATAAATAAATGCCATTTGTATATCTTATATAGATAAGTAGTATATGGCTTGAGGAAAATGTGATCATGTGGGAAAGTTTCGGCTGACCTTTCAGCCTTTCTTAGCCGGATCACTTTAAGAAAATAGGTGTATGAATGATAAATGTAAAAAGTGTCCCAGATAGTACAAAAAAGAATGAGGAAACAGAAATCAAGCACTAAGATGAAATGTAGGAAAAGCACACACGAGGAAAAAAAGAACCGGAAAAAAAACGGAAAAAAAAAAGGAGGAAAAGGGGGAAAACAAACAGAAAGTTGGGACCGGTTAAAAAAAGATATGGTATTAAAATCGGGAAGGTGTAAATAGAAAAAGGAAGTGTAAAGGGAAAGCAAAAATTAAAAAAACGTACCCCTTGGGTATTGGGAAGAGAAAAGATTTTTTTGGGGAAACCTAATCTGTACAGAAGGGATTTAAATGAAAATAAATGACACAAATAGGTAAAATGAGTAAAGAGGTGGGTGTAAAACTAAACGGGGGTCCTTGGATAGAGGAACTCACCGCTATGGAACCGCTGGAGTGAATGGGCTACAGGAACAGAAGGGAGAAAAAAATAATGTGATATGAACAACACTGAGTCTAATATTACAGCCATGTAGTGAAATAGAGGTATAGAGAGAGGAAGCTGGACTTACCCTGGTGCGTAGAAGGAAACAAGAATGAGGCGCAGGAAGCGGCCGGAGAGTGGAGAGACGCGGTCCTCGGAACTCAGGCGTGAGTATCCGCATTATAAAGACGCCGGCGCATGCGCGGAGGAGAAATGCCGTACCGCGCATGCACGAGGACCGGAGCTGTCAGAATGAAGAGCGCTAATGTGAAAACAGAAAAGAACCAGGTAGGAAGTGGGAGGGGAAGAAGACATGAATGGAATAGTGAAGGAAAGCTGAGAACGAGCATAGGGAGCCAGCATCAAAGGGGAGATACTGGAAAGAAAAGGAAACATGTTGTAATATGTAGAATAACATGATGAATGCGTTGACAGTTTACATAGTCAATATACATGGCTTTGAAAATGAACAATCACATGATTAATTTAGAAAAATCAGTACAACAAATAACGATATGGCATACATGGATATAATCATAAAGTAATACTCTGGGTAATTTGTGTCCACAGCAAAAGGGCAATAATGTATCCAGTGGACAAGCATACATTGCATCACATAAGTGATAAAGATATAATGAATGAACATAATCAAAATATATATAAACATGACAGAAAACATAAATATATCAAATATTGCAGAGTAAAAATTATAATTAAAAGGTCAAATGTAGGTACATACAGGAAAAAACAAAGTTCTCACCATCCTAATAGATGCAAGATATATTCTTAACGATTCTGTAGAAAGATATGAAACAATGTAATATGTAGCATATAACGATAGGGGTGATAAAAAATAAGTGGCAACACCAAAGGTTTGTTAATGCAAAGTATACTCAGTTAAAGGATAAACGTGGTGTATATATGGAACCAGTCACATGAGAACATCAAAAAGAATTTGAAGTGGCTACATCAAAAGATGTAGTCACACTCTCTATTGAGGCCTCCTGGGTGTAAAGATCCCAGGCGATGTATCCAGAAAGCTTCCCGCTTTTTCAAAAGTGAAATGTGGTTGCCGCCCCTCCGGGGTCTGGGTACCTGCTCCAGAACCTGGTAGCGTAATTGACTAATATTATGTCCTTGTTCACAAAAGTGGGCAGGAAGGGGAAGCCAAGTTTTTTTGCATCGTATGGTTGATTTATGGGCAGACAATCTGTCCTTTATGCGTTGGGTTGTCTCACCTACGTAAATTAAGCCGCAAGGGCATTTCAATATGTAGATCACAAAGGTAGAATCACAGGTGAAAAATCCCTTTAAATGTATCGGAGTGCCAGTGAGGGGATGGTATACTATATCGCCCTTTATGACTTTTGAACAATAATTGCAATGAAGGTACGGAAAGGTGCCCAATTTGGGACTGGACAGGTGGGACTGAAGGCTATGATGTTTAAGAGGACCAATGTCTGCACGTACTATGTGGTCTCTTATGTTTCTGGTTCGCTTGTAGCAGATGCGGGCTGTGCTCTGGAACTCAGGGATATTTGGATAACCATTGCGCAAAATATGCCAATGTTTGCGTATAACTTGATGTAGTTTTGGCATAAGTGGATGGTAGGTGTTCACAAAATTCATTCTCGGTAAGTTGGGGCCAAATGGTCTGGAAGTTCGAGGTTTTTTCTGCATTTGGTAGACTAATCGGGTGGGATATCCCCTATCGATAAATTTGTGAGCCATCTGGTTTAGTTGTGTCTCAAGATCTGTAGGATTGGTTACAATTCTCCTAACCCTCATGAACTGTGAGAAAGGTAGAGATGTCTTCATGTGTGATGGATGGCAGCTCTGAAAGTGAAGTAAAGAATTTCTGTCTGTGGATTTGGTATGTAAGTTGGTCGTGAGGATCCCTTCTGGTGATTTGTGAACCCAAGTATCCAGAAAGTTAATCTGTGTGGAATCTTGGTGAATGGTGAATGAAAGGCCAGGTATCATGTTATTGAGATAGTTGAAAAAGTCAGATATGGAAGTTTGATCACCTTGCCAGATACAAAAAACATCATCAATATATCGATGCCAAGAAATTGCGTGTTCACTGAAGGCTGGATGATTATAAATGTGAAATTCTTCAATGGAAGCCATAAAGGTGTTGGCATTCAGGCGGTTTTGGGGGGCCAACAGGTATGGAGTAGTGGAATGTCAAACAGAATTCTATCTCCTGGACTGTAAGATTGGAGGTAAGAAGCAAGTCATGTGTGACTTTGATGCCATCATTATGACGTATAGAGGTGTACAGGCTATTTACGTCCAATGTGATCAAGATTGAGTCAGGAGGAACCGGGCTAAGGGAACGGAGTATGTCCAGAAAAATGAGGGGGGTC